>JAJOZX010001863.1:360000-467500 GCA_023014485.1 Bathynomus jamesi
ATTATCTGGTCCAATGAAAGACCGTCTGAAGTCATAGAATGGCAAAGAGACTCTCCAAAAGTTAACGTGTGGCTTGGAATGACCAAATCCAAAATTTATGGCCCATTCTTCTTTGCGGAAGCAACTGTAACAGGTACCGTCTACCTTGATATGCTTCAGCAGTTTCTCGAACCACAGCTTCTTGATGATGGCATTCTTGATAATGTTGTGTTTCAACAAGATGGAGCACCATAAATTTTGGATTTGGTCATTCGAAGCCACACGTTAACTTTTGGAGAGTCTTTGCCATTCTATGACTTCAGACGGTCTTTCATTGGACCAGATAATGAAAAAATTATGAAAATAAAATTATGAAAATTTTTAGAAATTTATACATTTTTAACACATATTAAACATGATAAACATAAATAAAAGTGTGTTTTTAAAAAATTTGTCCGATTTCATTGAAATAGATAGTTAATTCTGGGACACCCTGTATTTAGTATTTAATTACATTCCAGTTTACAGTAATGTATTTGGTATTTAAATACAAATTTGCGTGGCATTTAGTATTTAAATACATTTTAAAGTATTTATGACCATCTCTGACACTGATCCCCCTATTTGCTTGGCAATACTGCTGCGAGCTGCACGTACCCTGAAGTGTGTGTATGAGCAGGATGTTTTATGTGAAAAGAAGTGTAATTCTTCATACTTCCACTTAAACTATGAATGTATCGATGAATAATATACAGTGTATATACTGTATGTGTTTACTTGTATATATTTAATCATCCGCCAAAATTTTTCATTCTGACGAAGGTCAAGCTTGTGCCCCACCTTAGACCTACAGCTTAACGTGGAATCCGAACCACGACCCAGCATAGAAGTCAGAAATTACAAAGTCCTCGCCCAGACTCGATCTCGAGACCTCCGATCAGCAGCTCAGCGTGTTAACCACTAGGCTACGCAGGCCACCTATTTATCTTCCAATCATTTTTTTTTTTGGTATGGAAGGATGAATAGCTGGGTGAGCTCAGCGCTGTCCGCCGTCGCTGAGAATCGAATCCTGGGCCGGTGGTAGTCAACGGCACTCATTGGAAACCAGTTTTAATGTTCGACAGCTCAAGTCGTTTGGACAGACACACACGCGGAGAGTGAAGGACAAGTGGTGACTATTCCCCACTTACCATTAATCTTCTAAGAAGAAACACTACTTTATATATATATATATATATATATATATATATATATATATGCAGTTTAGCATCATTCCATCAGTGTGTTATTATACTATGAGCATTTTTATCCCTAAAGAACAAATTAAAAAGTGCAGACTTCTTTTTAGTTTCACCGACTATCGATCTGTCACCGGAAACTCGGAAATCGCACGCAAGATCCTCGTAAAGAAGGAAACCGACGCTACGTCTGAATTATGGGGAGCTAAGCACACTAGCACTGCTCAGGCACTGTCGAGGCATTATGCGGCATCATGTATAGGTAAATTCAGAAAACGCTTCAGGAGATGTCAGCTTCAAAATTCGGTATCTCAAATTCATTCATCACTTCCGTTCTTGTCTGTAGGTGAAGCCTGTAAATCGTGTATCAAGCAACCTGTTCATTATGGTCTTAAACAGCACAATATCTTATCTCTCTCTCTCTCTCTCTCTCTCTCTCTATATATATATATATATATACTTGGTTGAATGGTTTGTTCTTAGGGAAGCGTATATATATATATATATATATATTATTGACATATTGAAGCTTGTCTTTGCGTTATTTGTTTTTATTTTTATCAAGGAAACTCGTTGAAGTTATGGAAATCAAAGATTTTCGTTGCAGGATCTGATCTCGTTCTGAGAGCTCCATTCATTGACCGAATGTGGTCTGATTAGGCCTATTTCTAGGAATCTGAAAAAAAAAAAGGCTTCATTTTTCTCGACGTGGTGTATTGTTAAAAAGAGAATGGGTGTGGCACGTCACGGACAGACAACGGTAAGAGGCACAGAAAGAACAGGTTTTGGGAAGGCAAAAATGTATTGGTGAGGAGGAAAAAGCATGTTGAAGTTGAGGTTATACGAGATAATTAATTTGGAAAGAGAACACAGGAAGAATGAAAGGTGACTGTTTGTGTGTGTGTGTGTGTGTCTATATATGCAGTGGTGTAGTGCTGTGGGAACGCGTGGGAACGGCGTTCCCTTACTTTTTTTGGTAGACGGAACGGCGTTCCCTCACTATTTCAAATAAATCCGAACTTACAAATCTCTAACGTCATGAAATTTTAATTCACACCCCTAGAAGAAATATGTGAAAGAATCATTAACTGTTTCATTTCTTTTAGCTTCGACTGAGGCAATGCTAGCCTATAAAGATCTGGTGAAACAGTCACTACGGCGTACCAGTTGTTAACTTTTTTTAGTTAATCATTCCAGTTGTTAGCTATTTTTATTCATCGTACTGGATGTCGTATATCTAATGACACTGGAAATACTGTATCTTCAACCTTGGAATATATCCTAATATCCAGTGCATATGACCTCAAAATATCCCTGAAATTGGTCAGATTTCAAAAGATTTCCCGGGGGGCTTACAGTGCCCCCGGACCCCCAGCTGTATGGGCTCGTCGCGCTCGCCATTGTCCCCCCCACATCTGAGTAACACTTTCAAAATGCGTTCCCCCACTTCTTTATTTAGCACTACACCACTGTGTATATGTGTGTGCGCGCATGCGCATAGGTAGCTGGGCATAATGAGGTTGAGTGTATGATAATTCACAGATGTAGTGGGACAATTGTTTTTGTGAGGTAACACTTGTTATTTTTCGAAAACTTATTTTATTGTCGGGAAAAGATAAAGGTTAAGTTAGTTAAGGTTCGGTTTGGTTGGTTAGGTTAGATTAGCGAGTACCTCACTATTTAATGACATCAGAAAACACCCTTCGAGCCCTCAACTGCGTTCGAAACACTTATCATGCCCTTCTTGGTTCAATGGCACTAACGTTAGGTTAGGTTAAATTGAGTTTGGTTAATTAGATTTTTAGATATATCGATTTGAAAACGTCATTACCTCCCTTATGCCGAGATATGCATATTGTGTGTGTGTGTGTGTGTAAGCTCGAGAGAGAGAGTAAACTGGGCGGCATATTTATTTTATGAAAATGGAACCATACAGAGAGAGAGAGAGAGAGAGAGAGAGAGAGAGAGAGAGAGAGAGAGAGAGAGGAGAGAGAGAGAGAGAGAGAGAGTGTTCCAAAAATACTTTCCCTTTAATTTTTCCTAATTAGTTCTACCTTAAATGAACTAAGAATGGTCATTTATAATTTTTAGCCTCCTCCTTTTGTTTACCTTTCCAAACACCCTGAAAAGGTTTCTAATAAAAAAAAATATATTTCCCAAACTGTAAACCTTCAAAAAGAATTTATTTATTTATTGTATGTACAGAATTCGCAGAAATGAATATCGATCAAATACGAAATCTATATCTGGAAGACGGAAGGAACGCAAATACTTTGTACAGAGCGGACGAAACTTGGAATGTAATTTCTATTCCTGTAACAGAGGATTAGTCCAGAATTCATTTGGGCATTTCTGAAGGACTTTACGAAGTTGGTGATATCGTAAAAGAATCGTTCTTGGATCAGCCTTCAAGAATTCTTATAGAAACGATAAACTGTACAAACTTGGTCCTATTTATCCTAAATAATTGGAGTATGCTTCTCATGTGTTGGGGGTGGCTCAACCTACACAGCTCTACTTGACCGGTGGAATCAAAGGTTTTTCGTCTCATCACTTCACCGCCTCTTACTGACTGTCTTCAATCCCTTTCTCTTCGCGCAATGTTACCTCACCCTCTCTTTACTATCGCTATTATAACGGACGCAATGTTACCTCACCCTCTCTTTACTATCGCTATTATAACGGACACTGCTCTTCAGAACTCTCTAACTGCGTGCCTCCTCCTTTATGGAGAGCATGCAGTATCAAACTTTCGACACATTCTTATCCCTTTTCTGTCCAACTCGATAACGCAAGGGGTAATCGATATTCTCAAGCTTTCATCCACTCAACCGGTCAACTCTGGAACAACCTTCCTTTCCTCAATTCATTTTTACCTTTGTGTATGACCTCCAATCTTTGAAACGCCGAGTATCCGGACATCTCGAAAGCTTTGGACCTGATTTTTGGTTTCTTCTTTCTTCTATGGAGGGAGGAGGGGGCGATTTTGCGGGCGTTCGGCCTTGGCCCCTTCCTGCATAAAAAAAATGTAATTACTGAATACAGTTCATGAATTTTAGTCATTTTTGGGGCTTTCCGTATAATACTCGAATCGTGACATTTGTGCTAAAGTTTTTCATTAAATGTGTAATGATGATGTCACTTGCATTAAATTTCAAAAACTTTTTCGAGGCATGCACACCCTGCTTTGATGGGTGGATTGGCTCGTGTGAAATCGTGAAAGAATGCTGGCTGGTCCTTTGGGAGCGCGAACAACGACAGCACTGACTGCGCTTTTTCTGCGAGAGGCGTTTACCGAACGCTCCGCGAGCACTTTATATTGAACGATTAAAAACCAACTAATTTATGTGATTGAGGAAGCTCGAACGACAGCCACAGTTTGTTTTTCAGAGAGAGCGCAGAATTGAAGCCATCCGTATCTGTCAGTACAAAACCTGACAAAGAAACGTCATAATATATTTTTAGATGTTTAATTTGGAACGCAAAGAAAACCCTTAATTCTAAATGTCTTAACCTTTAGAGGTGGCACTGGCACTTTATTGATTCCTCTAAAAATATTAGGCCCCCATAGACGGTCAATCATGATTGCCAAACATTGTGATTGCGCAAGCGTTGTTGTTTCCCATACACTTGTAAGGAGATTGCACAATCTTCAGTTAGTCTCGGTGGCGCGGCTGAACAACAACATGAGTGAAGCTGCATGTGCCAATTGTGCCATGGCTGCTAGTGCGAGACTGAACGTGATTGTGCAATCATTGCCATACACCGTCATGCATGATTACGCAAACGTCATGATTGACGAAAAATATCTGACAGTGTTTGATATCCTTCAATCATTTGCACAAGCTTTCAATCATACCCATACACGAACAAAATGATTGCACGATCACAATGATTGTCAATCATGATTGACCGTCTATGAGGGCCTTTTTTTAAGGATGAAAATACATTACAGGATCGAGGGGAAGTACCAGTGCCACAGATACAAAGGTCCATTTCTTTATCTGGCCACTCGGGTTTTGAACTTAGCAAGGGACGATTTACCCCCAACATATGAATTTTGAATGGAGGGAATACATCCGTGTGTAAACATATTAATTAGATTTTTCTCAACGTACATTGAAATAACGGGAGAAGTTGTCTTTAAAGTTTAAGCCTAAAATGCATTCCATATTTATTCTCATTAACAATTAGGTATAATTATCTTTTTAACCAAGTTATTAACATGTCAATTAATTTATCCGGAATTAACTACGTTTTTAGCTATTTTGGCCAATGATTACTAAATTCGAACCAATTAATTATTTATTGGTTTGGAAAAAAAACCCACACACAAAAAGTCGAAGCTTAACGGTCACGAGATGGTTCTCTTCGCTGCTTCCTGGAAAGGGTTGGCATTTGAGGGCTGTAGCTAATTTTGAAACAAAAATATCCGTACATTACGTCAGAAAGTTATAAATCAGTGATGGGTACTAATTATTACTATTAAAAACGATTTTAAAAGCCTTCATTTCATTATAGGTGTATAAAAAGACGAGTTTGCGATAACAAGGATGAAAATTACATTACGTATCACGCGTTTGGGGGATAGATTTATTATCTTGGGAAAAGACTTCACTCTTAAATTTAGCTTTGAGATTTCCAAATGATCCTTCGCTAGAGTATCTGTCACGCGAATAAAAAGGGATTCACCGCCAACTTTATGTATGTACGATGCGCTGAAAACGCATTGTACCGTTACATTTAAAAAATAACCTTTCATAACTTATTATAATTATCAGTAAATTAATAACTCATAAAATAATACTGTACAGTACAATATAGAGTGTCCCCAAAAAAAATATACTCTTTATAGCATCATATATTTTATAATTTAAAAAAAAAAAAACAATATATTGTTATAGCAATTGCCAATGAAAGGTAAATTAGTAATCTAAGTGATCAAAATGTTATAGCGAGTTGTTTGCATATAAAATTTAATTAACCGCCAAGTGCTCAAAACGTTCTCCGGCGGCATGAATGCACTTTCAATACAACAAAATCGTGTGGTCTGATGAAGCTACCTTCATGTGAATGGCACAGTAAATCGACACAACTGCAGGTACTGGTCACTTGATAATCCACACGTTTATGTGGATAAACATGTTAATTTACCAGGATTAACAGCATGGTGTGGTTTATCATCCAGGCGTTTGGTTGGACCATTTTTCTTTAATGGGACAGTTACCGGTGCCGCATATCTCGACATGCTGCGGACAGAAATTATACCTGCAGTTCGGAAGTTGTTTGGAAACGACGACTTTTACTTTCAACAAGATGGAGCCCCCCCCCTCATTATCATTGTGATTTCAGAAGGTACCTCGATGAAACGTTGCCTAACCGTTGGATAGGACGAAGAGGAAGCGTTGAGTATCCTCCACGTTCACCGGACTTGACTCCACTTGATTTTTACTTGTGGGGCTACCTGAAGGATGTAGTTTATGGTACAAGACATGCAACACTTGAACACCTTAAGGATGCAATTAGGGAAAAGTGCGGGACCATCACAGCATCCACATTAGTCCATGTCTGCGAATCAGTTAGTCGACGCATTCAAAAGTGCATTCATGCCGCCGGAGAACATTTTGAGCACTTGGCGTAGTTAATTAAATTTTATATGCAAACAATTCGCTATAACATTTTGATCACTTAGATTACTAATTTACCTTTCATTGGCAATTGCTATAACAACATATTGTTTTTTTTTTTTAATTATAAAATATATAATGCTATAAAGAGTATATAGTTTTTTTTGGGACACCCTGTATATCGTTTACTACAAGAGCGATCTTCAAAAGAAAACCAAACCACATTTATTTCATTTATATATATATATATATATATATATATATATATAAGCAAACAACCACAAGGAAAAGGAAACACAAAGTCCGATCGCTTTCGTGATATATTCACATTATCAAGGAAGAACAGAAAATAGCGATCGGACTTTGTGTTTCCTTTTCCTTGTGGTTGTTTGCTTATTAATAAGGTCACGTGTTATTTTGTGATTCTAGTGCATATATATATATATATATATATATATATCTATATATATATATCATACTTTCTATATACTTGACAATGATGCTATGAGGTGCTCCTACCCTGAATGAGTGTATGGGCGAAGCGACGCTTTATGCAAAACAGTGAAGCTTTTTTCCCCCAGTTATACTTAAACTGTTGGCATGCGTGTCTCTAGCATTGAGAATATATATATATATATATATATATATATATATATATATATATATATATTAGTGATGTAGGTCACATCCGCATCGGCGGAACATCCGCACATTTTCTCGCATCCGCACCCGCATCCGCACTTTGGACTGCGGATGTCGTGCGGATGTGGACCGTTGAGATAAAATGTCATTAATAAGCGGAAATTATCAAATTCTACTATATTAATAGACAGTGGCGACTCGTGGTATAAATGTATGGGGGTGCGATTTCATAAAATTTATAATTTTTAGAATTGTAGTACATAAACAATCACATGGTGCTTCCGTACGGTACTTATATGTCAAAAGAAGCCATAAATTTGTATTAAAAAAATACTTTAATAAAATATAAAAATAATTGTTGAATAAATTTGACTATAATAAATTTGACTATAATAATGTACCACTGTACGACAACACGGACTCACAATAGGCTAGTGCGAATCCAACTGCCGCTCACAAGAGTACTATACTTGTATTAACATATGCGGCTATGCCAGACGTACAATTCTAGTTAATTACAAATAAGTAATAATTTTAATAAAATACATATAAATGGCTTATATCATTATTACTGAAGTAACTATTAGTAAAAATAAGTTATTATAAAAAAATTCGCGATTGTACTTATATTTTCATTACAATAGTAAAATATAATTTATATTTACTTGAGCGAAAAATCTATCGCTCCATTCGGCTGCAATATTATTTTGTATTCAAACAGCGGTACGCTATTTGAAGCTATGCTATAAGTTTAGAATATTATGTACTGTATGAAGGCTTACTCAAAATGCCTCATGAATCATGATATGCCACATGAATTTTTAAAATATATTTCAAGAATATTTATTTTAATATCTTAAAATTAATATATTTTTTATCTGTTAAATTAATATTTATCGTTTCAAGCAAGGGGAGCGACCGCTCCATCGCTCCTATACGCCAGTCGCCACTGTTAATAGAACTAGTTCATTGTGCGCAAAAGTGATGCAAGCGACAAGACGAGAGGCTGTTCTTGTATGAAGTTACTCTCTTGCAACCTACTTAGATCCACGTTACAAAGCTAAGTTATTTTCACCTAGTACATTAGAACGAGTTAAATCATCACTTGGCAAAGCAGTTGAAGAGCTTCAATCTCTTGAATCTGTCGCTTCGCCACCCACCAAAAGAATAAAAGTTTCAGTGACAGAACCAACACCTTCAACAAGCAAATCTATCACAGAATCTGTCTCAGTTTCTTGAGTCAAGCAGCAATGACGAGACCTACGCGATGTCAAAAGATGTAGTAAAAATGATCGAGAGCTATCACCAAGAAAAACGCCTGGCTGCATGTGACAATCCTATTAGTTGGTGGAAAAATACGCAGAATATCTATCCATACTTGAGTAAACTTGCAAGGAAACATTTAGCCTGTCCTCCAACAAACGTACCAAGCGAGAGATTATTTAGCAGTGCTGGATTAATATATGATGAAAAGAGAAACAGACTGGCAGCAGAAAAGGCAGAAAAATTAATGTTCCTTAAGCATAACCTTCCTATAATTAAGTTTGAACATTAAACGATGAACATCTTAGTTTACTTTATTTTAATTACTCATTTATAAATATGCCTAATAAAACTTTAAACTTAATATAAATAGTTATCAAGCTAATTAAAGATCTCTTTCTATAAGGGTGGAGGTTGGGGAAAGAGGTTGGTGGGATGCATTTGAGTTGGGTTCACGTCCCGCATCCTGGTAACACAATTATGGTTTCTAATTGTGGCTGAAATTCAACAAAATATAACGAATTTATTTGCAGACGAATTCACTAATTGATTTCTATATTAGTTAGATGCTTGATATTATTTTATTTGTTCAGAGAAAAGTACAGCAATTATTGTACAATTAATCAATTATACTACATTATAGCTACAGCTCTCTCTATATAATAACTTATTATATACGTTAAACACAACAAATCTCGAATATATCCTAAAAATAACGAAAATGTAGACATCCGCATCCGCATCCGCATATCAGTGGCGTGCGGTCCATGGAAGCAAGGGAAGCAATGCTTCCCTATTCAAAGAAAGAAAAATGCTGTATTATACGTACTTTAAAGTTTAAACAGTTCAATATGTTTAATAATTTGTACAAAATCATTTTATTATACTATTTATAGCATTTGATTGTAATCATGGTGGATACATTGGTTGCCGTTCGTGCAAGAACCTTTAAGAAAGCCGACGCAAAAAATCTCGAGTTGGACAACAATTGACGAAATGCATCCTTTTTCCCAATGACTTTCGCTTTTTTTTTACTGTTACAAATTGTTTCTTTCCATTCTAAAAACTCATTTAATGTTTAATAATGTAGTATTTATTGAATACAACAAGTTTCATATATAGTTTTTCTACTAAAAAATTCCATGGCCATGTTAAGCGAAAAAGAATATATATTTATCGTTATTTTATCCTTCCCTATGTCAAAAAGGAAGCAATTTAGATTTCGCTGTCCAGATCTTATAGTTAATTTTCTTGAAATATCTGGCAACTTATACGTGCTGTCTGCTGTCATTCTCTCATTTAAAGCGAATACATAACTACGCTAGAAATGCGCAAGGGGAAGAAAGGCTTGCAAGTTTAGCTTTAATCTCAATTGAGAAAAAGCTTCTTAAGGATATGAAAACCGATGCCTTTTACGAAGAAATAATAGATATATTTAATAAAAAAGAAAGAAGAATAGAATTAACCTATAAGTAAAGTAAGTACATGATTATATGTGTTTTGTTTTTATTATATACGAGTATTTTAAAGTTTTATTTTTATTTTATATAATCTTTGTTGTTTTTGCTTGAATTGCTTCCCCTTGACGAAAAATCACCGCACGCCACTGGTATATATATATATATATATATATATATGACGGGAGACATTTTTTTTTATTTTATACGGTTTTGCGATAATAAATTTGTTCCGACCTTTAAATTTCTACAAATCTTCAAACAGATCACTGAAAAAACATTTAAATTTTATTTAGTGGATTTTTTCATATATATATATATATATATATATATATATATATATATATCGCTATGTGCGGTGGAGAGCGCAAGAGAGCAACTCGCTCCTCCACCAAGCCAGGACTAGAGGCGGGGCCACTAGCTTGACCTTCGTGTGAAGAGAGACCGACGCATGGAACCCAAACGAGGTTAACGAGGTGTGTTATATATATATATATATATATATTAATTGTTGAGAAGTGAAGTTAACATATTCCTTTAAGACTTTGCAGAAAGAACACTTTAAAGATAAAAGTTAATTAATCATTAAATCACTATAAAGAAAAGTAAAAAGTGAAGCTCCTTTATGTCTGCAAAGTGAGAAGTAACAAAAATGTTAAATTGGATTGATTTGAGAAAGACGTCTCTTGAAATTAGTGAGAGGATTGTAAGGTAACCTCACTGTTCTATATCCTCCGAGGAAGTGGGGGTAGGGGCCCGAGCCTGGGCTACCTTAGCCAGAGTTTCTTAAAGGGGGGTGGCCGGCTTGCCGCTTCGGTTTGATGTAAGATACAAAAAAGACAACCGCCCGGGATTCAAACCCGCGACTCAACGGAATTTCAGCGCTGCCGGGCGGTGTCCCAACCGATCGAGTTACGAGACGCTCATGAAAGGATTGCGGCAACACATTTGTTTTTAAATTTTATGACTATCGACACCAAAGTTTTGTACTTGACATTGATTATTTTTCTTCATCTTTCAATGTCTGAGTTCTTAGGATGGTCTTTTACGTAGCTCCAAACTTTAGTTAATGTTTACATTAACGTAATGTCGTGGTTGTACTGCAGTGTTAAGCTTGAATCAATAAATTAATAGTTCTTTGTGTTTAAGATACCAAAAGCTCTGTATGGGTTAATATACAGGGTGATAAAAAAGTGTTCTCCAAAAATTATTGTGCAATTTTTAAGTAACACTTTTTTATCACCCTGTATATACTCGTATATACATTAATATAGTGATGACACACACAACAATTTTTTAATCTAAATTTATTACAAACATTATTTAATAATTCTACAATGTATTCTACATGTTTAAACTTGTCAAACTTTCATACAAGGTTTACGAGCTCAAAGTTTGTTCATTTAATCTACATTAGCCTCTCTCTAATCCGGCGCCATTGTTTCCGGAGGTATACCGGACTAGTAAATTTTCCGGACTACCTAGGGTCCTCCCCACCCCGTACAACTTGGTATGTATCAACATTACATCCCTGTTAATATTTCGCGAGTGGTAACGCTGGTGTTGCTACTTGCTACTCATCTGATTCAGAACGTTTAGATCACCTTAATTATGATAAAAACATTCAGAAGTAAAGTAGAAATGGATATACCTTAACAGTTTATTACGAGGTGCCGGACTATCAGAGTGGACTACCGGATTATTGAGAGCTATGTCACAATTGAAAAGTGCAGGACTACCGATATGCCGGACGAGAAAGAAGCTAGTGTATTTTTAACCTAATTTGACAGGTGTTCATTTTCAATGTACGAATATAATTGACAGGAATGAAAACCAAATTTTCCCATTTATATTTGACTTCCTGTTTGAGTTCTTTACTCCGTAAACAGTCAAGTTCTGTCTGATAGGAAAATTTGAAGTCGCTTCCTTCCATACATGTTCTAATAGGTTAAGGAGAGGCTCCTTTTAGAATCAGGCGCCAAAATGTCGACCACACGGACACTAACTGAGAACTTACTGGCTCTCTTTTTTATCATATATGCCAGAAAAGCTATACCAAAAAGGGAACCTATACCCACGTCATGTTTTTCAAGTACATTTTTCAAAGCAACATTCACCAATTGATTTCTGATTATATAATATATATATATATATATATATATATATATATGTAGTTAACATAGTTAACTATATACACGCCTCAGTGGTGTAATGGTTATCATTGTTGAATACGAAGCCACCGGCCCCGGGTTCGATTCCCGTTGATGCCAGTCAGCAAGCACTCAGCTGTTCATCCTTCCATACAATAAAAATTGGTTGATAGATAAATGGGTACTCTGGGTAGCCTAGTAGTTAAGACACTGGGGTTGTGAGATCGAGTCCGGGCGAGGACTTTTTAATTTCTGACCACCCGTGGTGGGTCGTGGTTCGGATTCCACGTTAACTGTAGATCTAAGGTGGAGTAACATGCTTGACCTTCGTCAGAATGAACAATTAGGGCGGAAGCAAAACCAACGTTAATCAAGGTGTATATATATATATATATATATATATATATATATATATATATATATATATGTATATATATATATATACAGGGTGTTTCAGGAGGAAAGGTCAATACTTCGGGAGGTGATAGTATCGGTCATTGTGAGAAAAAAGTTCATATGAACATGTGTCTAATTCTGAATGGTTACGGAGATAGAGCTGTTTGAATCTGATGCGCGCGCAGCTCTTCCTCCCCCCGCGGTGGTCCCATTCAATGGCCACCAAGGTCTCCAGACCTCTCTCCGTTAGATTATTGTTTGTGGGGGTGGATGAAAGTCAAGTTTACAAAAGAAAGGTGGATACCCGAGACGAATTGCTCGCGCACATTTTGGATGCTGCTGCCCGCATAAAGGAACGTCAATCAACTCAGACGAACAACAACACGCGATCTTCGCACACGAGTTGCAAAGTGCATTGAGGTTGACGGTGGGATTTTCGAAAACGTATTGTAAACTGTAACAAATTTGTCATTTCTGTATCTGATACCATTCAAAATGCCAATGTTTAAACATTAAATGTTAGAAACAGTAATTGGTTTCTCTTTCTTGATTACCATTAACAATGCTTTTGTATTTGTAGATTCAAACAGCTCTATCTCCGTAACCATTCAGAATTAGACACATGTTCATATGAACTTTTTTTCTCACAATGACCGATACTATCACCTCCCGAAGTATTGACCTTTCCTCCTGAAACACCCTGTATATAAAAGGGAGGAGCGATTTCCCGGATTGGAGTAATTTATATAAATGGCGCATGCGCAGAGTCAACCCACACACACCAAATGGACGAAAGAAAAATAATTAACATTAGGATATTGCATTTTTCTTATGAAGATAACCCGAGAGAGAGAGAAAGAGAGAGAGAGAGAGAGAGGTTTAAAATGAATAACAAAAAAAATTTTTATCCACCATCTTTCAGACTTTGATTAAATCTTCAAAGAATTTATGTATGGAATATTTTTAATATTAAAAAACTTAATTTTTTTACATTTACCATTATATTATCAACAGAAAAATTTTTTAATATCATATAATCAAATTTATTCTTTATTGAAGTTTGAAACTACAAAAAAAAAAAAAAATTATACTAAAATAAAATACTTTGAAATTTATTAAATTAAAATTTATATTATTTACTGTTTAAAAATTTTATTCAGTTCTTATGTCAAAAATTGTGTTCAGTTTTTCTTTTTCGTGAACTTCCGTGTCTTCGCGTGTCATTCTAGTGGTCTGAGCCGGGCTTAATGGATCTGATCGACTTGACATAAAATGGACAAGTTATTGTCGGTTAGATTAAGTTAGGTTAGATTACGCTAAGTTAAATTAGTTTAAGTTAGTTTTTTAAAGTGTCCATGTTATGCTTTGTCGATCCGATGGATATAGTTTCTCTGAACGGTTGCGTGACGTTATAGGTACAGTATAATGACAATGGCGAGAAGGCCCGTAAATACATATATGTTTAATAAATGCGGAAAGAAGTTCACCGCATAATAAAATCTATTGGAAAAAATGTTGAAAATTTGAAAAATTCAGGAATTAATAATTAGTTTAAAAAAACTCGACCTCTCAATTTAAATTAATTAAATAAATGATAGTTGGAATGGTTGTGCATTTGGCACTCAACTTTTAAAATTATTTTTCCAACCAATTATGATTTTTTTTTTAATGGAGATAAAAATCGGAGGGACAGATAATAATAATAATAATAATGGTTAGGGTTGCTTAACCTCCTTCGTAACATCTACAACCTTATGTGGAATCCGAACAACGGGTCGCTACATCATCTGAACGCGGAGAACAGTCACTCATCCAACTACTCTGAACAGTCCCAACGTCGTTTAACCTCGCTAATGGAACGTGAAGCGGCGTTGCAAAGTGCCCACGTCGTGTCCAAGAGGCAGAATAAATGTATTAACAGAAATCAATTAAATTTCATATAAGAGCAAACTAGTTTCATTCTTTGTTTGTACTTTCCAATATAAAGAAAGTTAAAATTAACATAGTTTTAATTTCAGTGTAAATCTTTCACCCCTCTCCTATTCCATCTTTCACCCCTCCTATTCCATCTTTCACCCCTCTCCTATTCCATCTTTCACCCCTCTCCTATTCCATCTTTTACCCCTCTCCTATTCCATCTTTTACCCCTCTCCTATTCCATCTTTCACCCCTCTCCTATTCCATCTTTCACCCCTCTCCTATTCCATCTTTTACCCCTCTCCTATTCCATCTTTTACCCCTCTCCTATTCCATCTTTTACCCCTCCTATTCCATCTTTTACCCCTCTCCTATTCCATCTTTCACCCCTCCTATTCCATCTTTCACCCCTCTCCTATTCCATCTTTCACCCCTCTCCTATTCCATCTTTTACCCCTCTCCTATTCCATCTTTTACCCCTCTCCTATTCCATCTTTCACCCCTCTCCTATTCCATCTTTCACCCCTCTCCTATTCCATCTTTCACCCCTCTCCTATTCCATCTTTTACCCCTCTCCTATTCCATCTTTTACCCCTCCTATTCCATCTTTTACCCCTCTCCTATAACATCTTTCACCCCTCTCCTATTCCATCTTCCACCCCTCTCCTATTCCATCTTTCACCCCTCTCCTATTCCATCTTTTACCCCTCTCCTATTCCATCTTTTACCCCTCTCCTATTCCATCTTTCACCCCTCTCCTATTCCATCTTTTACCCCTCTCCTATTCCATCTTTCACCCCTCTCCTATTCCATCTTTTACCCCTCTCCTATTCCATCTTTCACCCCTCTCCTATTCCATCTTTCACCCCTCTCCTATTCCATCTTTCACCCCTCTCCTATTCTCTTCGACTATTTTTCCGACTTGTCGGCAGTGGCCGGCGGATGATGATGGGGAGTCTTTCTTTTTCTTTTTCTGAATGAATGTCAACCCTCGAATGATAGGTTTTGCTACTTACTTAACCCCTTATTCTCCTCTTTTAACCCCCTCCTCTTTCCTTTCTCTCGGGCTAACCTTAGAGTGGATCTTAGGGTCTTTGTTAGCCTTAGCTTCTGTAGATCTGTAGAACTAAAATAGTTATCTTATAAATTAAGAAAAGAAAAAAAAAAGAGGCCAAAACAGGATGATCCAAAGACAGGTGTTCTCAGCTTAACTTATTACATAAATATTTTTCGGGTGAACATCTTTTATTTTCTTCATATTTCCTTACAGAAGACGTGTAATATAGCAACAGTTTACGCAGGGGGGTAACTGGAGTAAAAAGGTTGGGGGGACGAACGCAATCCTATTGATGAAAGCACTCATTTTCTATGGGAGTAATTATAAAAGTTGGGTGGGGGGACAACTTTTATAATTACTCCCACGGATAATGAGTACTTCTAACAATAGGATTGTGTTCGTTCCCCCACCCCCCAACTTTTTTACTCCAGTTACGCCCCTGAGTTTACGACTTTACAGTGTGAGAGAAATGTTGGGTTAAGACTCGAGAATAAGTGCATCAACATTTGTCCAAACGGGTGTTTTTTGTTGTTTTTTCCCCTCACCCACGGTTAATTTTTATGAAGTTTTTGTTCGCGGATTTACAAGTGAGGGCAGTGATTCTCAAAATTTTCATGTTCAAGGCACACCAATGTCATCTTTTTTCTTTGGCGGCAGCCTTGAGTGGGTTTTGTGTCTTGTTTCGCGGTTTCCCCTGAGGTTTTGCCGTTCAACATCGAGGTATGAACGCCACGTAACTTGAAACTGAGCGTATAATATTTTCGTTATAAACGCAATAAATTGTGAATATTTTTGTTTGATTTGAAATTTGCTTATGATGAGTAAGTTTTGAATTTTGAATTCTTTATTTCTGTGGTTTTGTTGAAATTTCTTGGCTACCCGGTTAGGAAACACTGGGTTAGGGTTTTAAAGCGTAGTTGAAATATATATAAACTTGAATTAAAGTGTTCGCGAAGAGGAAGTAAATTGGATGAACAGAATACTGTACTTACATTTTCAGAGATAAGCAACTATTCATAATTAGTTGGAAAATAACTTGACCAAGAAGAAAGAAAATGTGTGGCGAATGTACTGGCCTTCCAATTAATCAGTTCTTTTTTGTATGGGCCAGATTACTTTTACAATCAATTATGAATTCCTGGTATATTTTGAAAAATTCAATAATATTCCTAAGGAATTTACTTCTTAGGCAAACTTTATTCCGAATTGTGATACATGCTTGAATGTTACAAACAGTATCAAATGGATGAAAAGCATAATAGTTGCGTGGTTTGATAGTTTCCCGAAATGTTAAAGAGACTCAAAATTCATTCAGTCAAATCGGCAAACGTGGGTAAAAACTGGCACTGTCAAACTTCATTCATTCGAATGGTGATGTGTACACACAATGTCAGACGTCATTGTTTTCCGGCATTGTTCAAGTTTTTGAATAATTCGTCCCATGACACCACAAGGTTAAGGGGTTGCCAACAGCTGTTTATGTCATCAAATGCTTAACCATTAATGACTGGCTCAAACATGATCCTTACAACCATATCTCTCTCTCTCTCTCTCTCTCCTCTCTCTCTCTCTCTCTCTCTCTCTCTCTCTTATATATATATATATATATATATATATATATATATATATATATAAAATGTGTGTGAGTTTTTACCTTTATCCCTGATTGAACGGAGGTGAAGCTCGTGCCCCTGCCCTATATAATTACATTCAGGAACCAACTGGGTAGGCTCAGCAAAATCCCTGGTCATCCACACGTAGCTGGCTGTTTAAGAACAGAAAACAACCCTTTCCTTTACTAAATCCCCCCAAATGAGGCGAATGCTGCGAAAGGGTAAGTTTCAGACTATATAGGGCAGGGCACGAGCTTCACCTCCGTTCAATCAGGGATAAAGGTAAAAACTCACACACATTTTATATATATATATATATGTGTGTGTGTGTGTGTGTGTGTGTGTGTGTTGAAAAGATAGTTTTAATTGAAAGGAAATTCCTTTGTTCCAAATTCAAAAGATAATTCTCTTTCAAATAAAAAAACTTGCCTTTTTAAGAATTTTCCCTTGAGGTTTCCTTTTAAATTAAAAGATTTGTTTTTGCCCAACCCCCCCTCCCCTCCCCTTCTCTCTCTCTCTCTCTCTCTCTCTCTCTCTCTCTCTCATATGTATATAACGGATGAATGTAAAAGATTAAAAAAGGGAGTTGGGTTACCTTGACCTAACTCGAAAACGAATTTTTGTTTAATTCGTTGATCAAGCTCTCCTCCTCCGTTGCATCATGTCATGATGGTTAAGTTCAACGCTAAATAACCCTTATGTTAAGGTTTTAAGAGTCTGGTCTTACCTCTTTTTTTCTCACGTTTTCTTTATGTTAATAAAGTGTTAACGTAACATTAGTTTAAATTTTACTCAAGAGGGTAAAAGGATGTTGAAATAAGAGAAACATTTATGTCGGAATGAAGAATTACCTTCATTTCGTCACTACTTCCTTACTCGATCGGATGACTGGTTTAATAGTGCCAAATCTCAGTGCCTTGTCTTAAATAATTTAGATCTGTGTGGTGTGTATTATATATATATATATATATATTATATATATATATATATTATTTTTTTTTTTTTTTTTCAGGTGTGAATGTTTGTCCATTTTTATTGTTGTGCTTTTAAGTTGTATGAATTATGACGAGGGTTAAATTGCTATTGGGACAAGAAGATTTGGTTGGTTGGTTATTCCCCTTTTTACGTCCTTCGTCAGGGCAATGAGACGGGGACAGGAAGAGTCGCGCTTTTATTCAGCAGTATATTTGGGTCTCAGAAATAATCTTGCAATCTCGTTGCTAATACCACTAAAATGATACTTAATCTCATTTTATTTCATATATAATATTTAAAAATTTAAATAATTTTGTTTATATATTAATAACCCAAAGTAAATTTTATGCGCCTATTAGAGATTGTTGTATAGCCAGGAACGAAGGGGATCCATCACTTTATTTAAAATTAATAAAAAATACATAAAACTATATTTACTAAATGCGGTGGATATAATTGAGAAAAGGTGTTATCGTAACGCAATCTTTTCCTGATCAAAGATACCCACTGTGTTTAATGATAATGACGAGCGTCTTCAGTTCTTAATCCATCTTTAATAAAGTGTATATTCAATTTAAAGCAAGGTGAAAATTGGGACCTGTATACATTTCGTCGACAAGACCAAACAATCGACACTCCAAAAACTAACTTAATCTAACCTAAGTTATAGCTTAACTTACACTAACCTAACTTAATCTAAGCCACAATAACTTGTCATTTGTTTGGTCTCGTAGATCATATGTCGTTGGTCCTGAAAATTCAGCGTAACGATGTTTACTTTTTGCAGTTTTGTCTGTTGTCATTGACAAAGAAATTGACACGTCCCAGATTTTGTATGATAATGTTTTAACATCACGTAAAAGTAGGATTATCAGACGTCCGGCAAAAGGAGGACATGTCAGGTATTAATTGGTCGTTTGAGCTCGTGGGAAGCTCATTTCGAGTCTGGATCATATCTAAGTAAAAAGCCGGACAATATCAACATATTTAAAATGCCTACCGGAGGGAGGACATGAGATTGAAAAGGAGGACATGTCTCCTCCTTTTGCCGGGCGTCTGGAAACCTACCGGGTAAAAGTTAACATTTCAATTTTATTTGTTTTTCTTCTTTGAATTAAAAGTCTTCCTTAACGAATGCCTTCATTTATTTATATAAAATTTAGGCCACTTTACAGAACGAGAATTTTCACTTTACAGATTCTAAATTAAACAAATAAACAGTAATTAATGCATTCTTTATAATTTACGAGATAGTGAGAACTTTCCTATTTACAAATTAAAACGCAATACGTTTTCTCTTTCGTTTTACGTCCGAGTAATGTTTATTTTACATTACGAAACCTCGTATGCATAAATCAGTTCATTATAAAAATGCTAAAATACTTTTCTTCGATAAGATACAGTCCATATATATATATATATATATATATTGTAAGATACGCCAGGATTAGGTTTTATGATGATAAGGTTCTCATGGTATAAAAGCTTCGTTGAAGAACGTTTTTGAAGCGATTAGGCCACAAGACTCTATTTCGGATCTGTTTTAGTCCAAAAAAAAAAGTCACTTTAAGACGCGATAGCATAAAATAGATAGTAAGCCTTAAGGTTAGACCTTTTTATTTTGTATTTTCTTTTTTAAATAGAAACATAACTTTTAAGTTAAGACTTTAAAAGATGTATTTAAAAGTAAGTGACTATTTTTCCACAATTTTCCCTTCGTTATAAATTATTACCGCCAGTTTGAAAGAATTATTTTTAAATAAGTTTGTTCAAAGCAATAACTGGAAATCTCGTAATTCTACTATATATATATATATATATATTATATATATATATATATATATATATACACAGGGTGTACATAAAGTCAGGATCTATTTTTGTGAAGCACTTGGAAATTATATGGAATTCAATCATAAAATGATAAAGTGGTAACATTTATTAAATAATTAAGAGTAGGATTCGACGTGACGCCCATCAGTATCCCTGCACAGCTCAAATCGTTCCGCAGCATTTCTAAACACACTCTGGAGCATTTGCGGGGTTATGTTATCTGCAGCAGTTCGTATACGTGCATGTAAGTTTTCAAGACTCGTAATCTTCGTCTGATAGACGTGCGATTTGATAAAGCCCCATGCAAAGAAATCTAAAGGAGTTAAATCTGGTGATCTCGCTGGCCAAGGTCTGTTGCTTCCGCGTCCGATCCAGCGATTTGGAAAACGTCCATTTAGATAATCCTGAACAATTTTGGCATAGTGACAAGGAGCACCATCATGTTGATAGACGATGGTACTAACAATCCTATCCCCAATCAGCTGAGGTTCAAGGAATTGCTGCAACATGTCCAGATAAATAAGCCCCGTAACTGTAGCTTCAGCAAAGAAAAAAGGACCATAAACCTTAGATTTTGTTAAACCCATCCAGACATTAACTTTAGGTGAGTCTCTTTCCCAATTTTGGACGAAATCATTCGGTCTTTCATCTGCCCAAATTCGACAGTTATGGCGATTTACTTTTCCACACGTATGGAAAGTGGCTTCATCACTAAAGAGAATGTTGTCCATTAAATATCACTCCAGATTTGTTCTACGAGATCAGCACACACAGCACTTCGTCGAGGGAAATCTTCCTCATGTAAATCATGTAAAACCTGCAAATGATAGCTTTTCTTCTGCAAATTAACTTTCAGAATTTTGTGCACAGATGACGTCGGGAGGCCGAGTCTGTGTGATGCAGCACGAACGGACGTACGTGGCTCCTCAGTGATAATTCCGCGTACTGCATTCACGGTAAGATCTGACATACACGGTCGTCCTGATCTTGCTTCATCATTTACAGATCCCGTTCGTTTAAATTTGTTCACCAATTTTCGTATTGTCTTGTCTATTGGCCCCGGCTTATGAAATCTCCTTCTAAACTTCTCTCTGATGTCATTGTATTTCTTTCCCTCGATTCGCCAAATTACTATTGCCACACGCTCTTCTGTATTCATTCTAAGGGCTTCTGAAAAGAAAAATAGAAAAAAATAATTATTTCACAAAAATAGATCCTGACTTTATGTACACCCTGTATATATCGACCTTGCGCCTTACCTGAGATTCTTCGTGTTTTGCTTCTGCAAAAAAGAGTTTTTCTTTTGTTTTAAACATGTTTAAAGCAACATTTTAGATCCAGAGATGAAACTGGAACAAAACAGGATGAGAACAGGTCGTGCAACTATATAAAAACTGCATTTTATACATATATATTTTAAGACTTATTATTTGGATGTAATGGAGAACCATTGTGACTGACAGAATTTAAAATACTGCGTTCTCTTAAGTCATTTTCATTCCTTGTGTCAAATTGTCGTTGTCAAAATTATTTGGTTAACTTCGCATGAATTATTGCCCATTGCTGAACGTCCCATGGATTTGAGTTTATTCCTGAACTTCCCGTGAATCTGTGTCAAGTGAACCGAGTTGGATTCAAGAAAATCATTTTTGTTTTCTTTGGATATTCCTTTGGGGATTTGAGAAGAAAGCTGTGCTTGTTTTCTAATATCGAACCTTTTTAAATGTACGTATTTTATGTAGAAATTACGCTGTCATCGTTATTTAAGGAGGAACAATGAACCTTCTTTTCTCGAACCAATAATTCCGAACTCGGTGTCATTCCCATTCCCATTCCGAGTCCGCAACTGGGAATTCCAAATTTAGGAAAAGAGCTTCTTGATTTGGGAAAGAGTAAAAGGAAACTGTGACCAATTGCAGCCTTGAATCGGGTATTTTGTATGAAAAATCTAACTTAAAGTGCGGAATCCTATAAAGAGAATGGGAATAGATCCATTTGAGAATTGCTTCTTGTGAGATTCCCACTTTTGGACTTCTCATTCTTGAACGAAGAAATGGGAATGACACTGATAGGCAGAGAAATCCTCTTTCGACCGAACCTCATAGCTGAAGGGCGAGTTCAGTAGCGTGCACCACCCCTTTCCACCCTCTCTTTGATTGTCTCCTTCTGTGCGGGATTTAGCTCCATTTCCTTCGGGAAACAGCCCCATCAGCTTTTCCTTTCCACACTTAATGCCTTCACGATGGCGTAAAGATCAAACACACAAACTCGTTTACCTTGCCATACGTTCTACAAAATACTTCTTATTCACACACACACACACACACACACACATACACACACACACACACATACAACAAGGTGATCCATAAGAGTGTTCCCAAATATAATATGCAATAAATTATTTTTGGGAACATTCTCTCTCTCTCTCTCTCTCTCTCTCTCTCTCTATATATATATATATATATATATATATATATTGTGTGTGTGTGTGTGTGTTATCCATATAGACAAATGAGCGGTTTGAGGGTGGTAGAAAAAGACAGATAAGAGCTGGAGTTATATTCCATTATGTTTCGGCACAAAGCCTTGCTCACACAGAATGTACAGGGTGGGCCGTAAGTTTCCATACATAGGAAAAATAAACATTTTTTTATGGACAACCATTTTTATTTATATAATATGCTCTACATGGTTGCCATTGTTTTGAAAACACATTTCAATACGTGTTCCCCACTGTTGATGAACACGCATTAGCACAGTTGACGTTATGCTTGTAATGGCGTTGGTGATACGTTCCTTTAGATGATTTATGTCTCGTATCTTTTCCTGATACACCATGGCCTTCAAGTGCCCCCAAAGATAGAAATCAAGGTGGGTGAGATCTGGGGATCTGGGAGGCCACTCCACAGGACCACGCCGACCAATCCAAGCATCCGGAAACTGCTGATCCAAATACCGACGCACGTGAAGACCATAATTTAAATTTTCCTATGTATGGAAACTTACGGCCCACCCTGTATAAAGAAAGAGAGAGGTGTTCGTCTCTTTATACCTTTGGTTAGCTTCCGCCCGAATTGTTTATTCTGACGAAGATCAAGTTTTTCACTCCACCTTAGACCTACCATTTAACGTGGAATCCGAACCAGGCCCCACCAGCAGTCCCGCGTCTTACCCACTAGGCCACCCAGGGTACCCATTTATCTACCAACCACTTTTTTTATTGTGTGGAAGGATGAACAGGTGGGTTTTGCTGCGCGCCGGCTGCTAACCACTACACCACCGATATATATCTGCTTTTTTTATATTATTTTGAGTTCTTAAATTGAATTTGTAATTGTATTTAATTGTAAACTGTTGTTTGCCATGGAATAACGGCCCTAACTACATGGCTGTATCGATTTAGTATATAAAATTCAATGATTATTTAATATTGATATAAACTCTGATATTTTCACATATAAGTAGGTAACGTGGTAGACTGCATAATATAAGTAATGTACGATGGTTAAACGTAGGGCTAACTATCCAAATACTTATACTCATAGGCGGATTTACGTATAGAGAGTAGGCACCTGCCTAGGGCAGCAAATTTTCAGGGTGGCAAATTTTGTCGTATTTGAACCTAAATAGGGCACATAAAACAAAAATAGAAAATAAATAACTTATAATCACTAACAAATTGAATGGATTCACAAATAAGTTTTAAAATACAAAGAAAAAAAAAAATCAGCCTGTAATAGCAAACTAGCGATATCAAATGGCACAATTATAAGGCACTTTAATCCATGCCTAAGGGCGGTAAATTACTTAGTACGCTTCTGCAGTTATACTTATACTGTATATCACTACAAGCATCAATCAATGTGTATTAGTAATTAAAAGTTATTACTAATACACATTGATTGATGCTTGTAGTGATATACAGTATAAGTATAACTGCAGAAGCGTACTAAGTAATTTACCGCCCTTAGGCATGGATTAAAGTGCCTTATAAATTGTCGGTGTTCATATTTGGCGTCATTTCCTTTTCTTCAGTCTTAAACGTTTAGAATTAACAATTAATTCTATACCAGATTGTATATAGGATGAAATGTTTAATAAGCCAATTGGTATTAAGAAACGCGTCAGCTGTTAATACGCAACAGCAAATAGAATATAAACAAAGAACAGAACACTCTGTTATATATACATTGTACAGTAGTTTAGAATTACTACGCCTTCATCTTGTCTGTAATAACAACCGCACAAACGATGCTCATTATAAACTCATAAACGTGTTTACAACAATACAGAGTCCTTACTAAGAGAAGCGGCAACCCTTTAATTAAATCTTATATTCACTAAAAGCTGTTTAATTACTGTAACCTAAATTGATGGTTAATAAGCTCCGGCCCATTTACATGTTAAAATTAGTACATCATTTTGGGTAATTGTAAAAATAAGGAGTAAAATGAGCTCCTCTTTTCCCAAAACTACCCAAATGATTTAAAAATTTTAATCACACTTAATGGATACACAGAAAAGGATACGCAGAAAACAAGACTTCCGCAATCCTCTGTACATAGAAATAGCTTCTTTTGCCTCAGATCACTCAAAAGAGAAGTTTCGAAGATCATATCTTCTCTCTAAAGAAGTTATTTATCATTAAAAGAAGTCATTATATCATCTGACAAGAAGAAGCTTTGATACCCAAAAGAAGGATAAACTTCCCTTAGAATCCACTTTCAAAAAGAAGTTAAAATTATTTTGAGTGTATGAGTTTTTTTGGCACCAATTTGGTTTAAAATAACAAGTTCAGAAATTTACTGTCGATTTTTTTAAGCAAAAATAATATTCAGTTAACAAAAAAGTGAATATTTTTCTGAAGTTTACATCACCTTTGGAAGAAAATTGAATAATTTTGTTGTCAGTGCATCAAGATCTCGCAGCTTTATGGAAATGATGCGGGATCTTCCTCTTCGATCATTCCACTAGGTTTTATTTCGTTTTATAAGTAGGAACCTTTTTTTATTTGTATTTTCCACGAGCATATTTTATCCCGTATTGTTTAGAATGTGTTTCCAGTGGATACAAGTATCTCTCTCTCTCTCTCTCTCTCTCTCTCTCTCTCTCTCTCTCTCTCTCTCGAGCTGCTTCTTCAGAAAGATAACAGATTGGGGTTTTTATTCCGCATATACCTATAACGAAATGTTAGACAATTTCAAACAAAAGGAAATGTAAGCAATCAACATAAGGGTAATAGTGGTAGGCGACGATCTACAAGAACTGTGCAACAAGTAAATATGGTTCATGAAATTATTGCACGCAGTCCCCAGAAGTCAATTCGACGTTTGTTAGCAGAAGTAGGAATTTCACGAACATCTGTGCATCGTATCCGTCGTATCGAATTAAACCTTTTTCCCTACAAAATTTATTCACGAACGTCACTGACTACTAGTAGTATAGCCGAAAAATGTGAGACAGAAATGGATCAATTTGAAAATTCCCCCCCCTCACCGTCCTTCATGGCGGTCCTCCACCGTCCTTCATGGCGGTCCCTCCTTTATGAGGTGTTCTTCATGGTCCTTCAAAAAAAAAAAAAAAAAAGGAAAAAATAAAAAATAAATTTAAAAATAAATTTAAAAATAAATTTAAAAAATAAATTTAAAAAATTAAATTTTAAAAATGATTCGTCTTCACCTTCCTTCAAAAAAATTTAAGAAAGGATTGAGCCTCGCCTTCCTTCTTGAAAAAGTCCTTTCATGAGACAAACAAGAACAAACATGCAAAAACATACATACATTCGAGTACTTCCTGTTCAGGCAAATTCCGCCAGACAGTAGAAATGGAAACGAATATCTGAAAGGTTTTAATAAGCCTAACCACATTGCGCATCAACACATCCAATTTTCAAATGTTAACAAATTGCGAACAATACATAAATGAAAATCAGAGTGATCATATTTTAAACCGAATGCAAGTTCTTTGTTTAAGATCTGCATTATGAAAAATAAAATGAATATTTATCATTTCAATTTAAATAAATTAATTTCTCTCTTTTTAAGGGAAACTGGCTTATTTTCAAACGAGATGACCTTCAAATACAATATATACATATAGTACACGCATATTTGTTTATTTACTTTTAAATATGTAGTTTTCTGTTATTTACATCGCTATATACCATTACATTCACTTTCACATGCTATCTTCTGGTATATGAACTAATAATTTTACCGTTCATCAAATTTCGTTATAAAATTACATGTGTTAAAAAGAACATCAAGTTGCGTAACGATGCTTTAAACTAAATCACCAAAGTTGTTTTCCTCCTCTAAACATCCACTTAAATATTATTACTAATATTGATTTATTGTTATTATTACATATATATATGTACACGTGTTAAGAGCATTTAAATTAAATATATTGATTTCAATTCCCTTCGTAATAAAAGCATCTGGCAACTATACCCCCAATCTTGCTATATATTTCTCCCCAGTAATTGTTTTCAGGTTGTTAAGATTAACTTTCTTCTAAAGACTATTAGTTGATACTAATCTTGCTATTATTATTATATTATTATTATATATATATATATATATATATATATATATATATATATAACATCCAAATAAGTAGGTTCGGGTAAAAAATTTCTTATTAGATGCAATTAAAGAAAACGGGATGTCGAATTTGTGTGGGTTGTCATTTTTAAATAGATGCAGCGGGAAATAGGTACTGAAAGTTGAGAGATTTTTCATTAAGAACCTTTCTACTTGTAGTTATAGTTAGGACTATTCACATTACTTTAATTATCATTTCTCTAATTTAACGGCTGTTCACAATTCCTCATAATTCTCATAATAAACGTATTTGTTTTCACACCAGTCAGGCCACTGCTTACATCAATCACATCAATTTTCTGTACAAATGGCCACAAAAATACTTTCAATCATAATAATGTACTCATAGAACGCACCATACGCTTTTCACTTGTATTAAAAACGTAAAACTGAAAGTTGTATCATCAAGTGATATTCGATTCTGCAATGGCGTAAGCGAGCCCTAATATTTAATTTAAAATTATTTAACAGATCATTCGAGGGAACTGTACATCGATCTCATTATAACTTCTGACTCATAATAACCCGCTATGCATATTTACAAGAGTCGAATTTAAATAAATATAAATATATATATATATATATATATATATATATATATATATAAGGAGTTTGTATGTGGCATTCCAGCAGAAGGCAGGAAGTGCCTGAACCCTGTTTCTCCCATCACTGTCCTCTTCATCTGGCCTTTTTACATGTCACGTCTACCCTGTAAGCAGTCCAGCATACTCTCAAACACGCGCTTCTCACTATATCCCTTACTACACACGCATGCATCTTACACACTACACAGTCTTTTCAAAAAAGGTGTAATTTCAATAGTTTCGGAGATTCGCGATTGGCCCCTCCTTCCTGCCTGCATCGTATAAGTACCAGCAAGTCTCTCCACAGTTTACAGGTTTCCTCATTGTCTAAAATTTATAAAGTTCTCTCTTATTGTTTTCCTTATTGTAACGGACATCACAACCGAATTTAAATAGTATTTAAGTATTATGTCGAGCAACATAGCTAGATAACCCTGCCAAAGCCTAGTTTCCTTGCATAATCATGAAACATGAAACAAGATTTTATATATATATATATATATATATATATATATATACACAGTATATATATATATATACACACGGCAAAAGTAGTTTGAAGATTTATTCCACCACGACTGATTATTATAATTATACACTTTAGAGGAGTTTGCAAATTGCATATACTTAGACAAAAAGTATTAGATCTTATGATGATTTCATGTCATTATCAGCACGCTTCACTGTCCTTTCAGTCATTGTGGCCGTAGAACGTACCAGAACTAAGGTCTTGACAAACCACAATGTGTTAAATTTAAATATTGACTTATTGTTATTATTTATATATGTACACGTGTTAAGAGTATTTAAATTAAATATATTGATTTAAATACATTTCGTAATAAGAGCATCTGGTAACTCTACCCCAATTTTGCTATATGAAAATGAAAATGAAAAGGTTTATTGGCAGACTATAGTCCATATGGCAAATATTATTAATACAATGACAGTTCATACACTAAGGGTAGAAATATATACAATTGATTAGAAATAATACTGCACTGTCGAAGTTAAGTGGAGCTACAGACAGACAGACGTTTTCGTACCAAGAAGTCCATAGCTTAGGCCTTAGAGGATAAATGGCAGGACTCATGGATAGCTTGGATGATCGGGTTGGTTGATTTTTTAATTCTTTGCATTAGAATGTGTTGAGCACGTCTTGTTACCTCCGGGAAGCTCGGGACATTGCGGGTAGCAAACATTTGCGAAGCTGAGCATCTCGGGGGTAATTTATGTAAGAGTCTAAAAGAACTGTTGTACAGCAAATTTAGGGTACTGCCAGAACCTTTTTTATAATTCACCCAGAGCTGCAGACTGTATATATTACTGCAGAAGTACGAAAGAGTGTGTTTTTAGCTTCACTTGTACAGAAACGAAAGCACCTTATGGTCATATTCGCTTTAGCATACAGGCTTCGAGACTGTTTTCTTATATCCGAGTCATCACTCAAGGAGCTGGTAATAGTTTGACCCAATTACTTAAACTCTTGTACTTCCTCAATTACTTCACCATTCATTTTAAACCTTATGTGAAAAATGCTCTGTATCAATTGGTCCACAATTAACCCACCCCTTATATCCACAGTCTAACTATAGAGTAGATTAAGTCTAGCCTTGTAGGGTCAGCCTAGAGATTCCGGAAATGGTCCAGAGCGGGCAGATAAATTGAGGTCCACAGTAGGATTCCTCACCAAATTAGGTTAGGGCAATCTACCTTCACCTTTGTTACGCTATGAGTTGATGCTAGGTCTTAGGCCACAATGTAAGCCTAATTTGTCTGACCCAGCTTAATTTACTGCGTTTACTTCTAACTGGGTTAAAAACACAATTAGTCACTTACTACTAGTTATTAGAGACCCTTTTCCCCTTTTGTTTAATTGTTAAGAGCGTACTTGCTGGTGGGGATCTTTTTTCCGTTGTTTGTTCTTCCCCCTTCCCTCGTTCCGTCTTGTAGCCCCGTTCCTCGTTTTCGTTCCCCCTTGTCCACCTTTTCGCTGGGCTTTTTCCACCAGCGACCTCTTGGTTTTTTTGGTTGGTTGATCGGTAATGTATATCTATTACCGAGCACGCTCTTGTCACACAGTATATAAATACTAGTGTGGAGAATAACTCTGGTGAGCAACCAATTGGTTTCATCCACCCAGTTATTGACATAAAAGGAATTTAATAATTGTTCGATTAAATACCTACCTACTCAGTGAACCATTTTCGTTACATCCCAACTACCCACACATCAGTTTTCCATATACTGGGGGCCCCGGGAGATAAAAATTTTGGTGTCAATGTCACCAATTTTTATGTCTGAGTATAGACTAGCTAACTATTTGACTGTAAATGCCTGTTAATCTGATTAACAGTGACTATCCTCACCATCTCATGGAGATGTAGCATTTAATTAGAAGAGAAAATATACATCCATAAGACGAAACTGTCTATGGTCTTTACCATAAGAAAAGGAAAAGTGAAAGTTAGAAGATAAAATTACAATTCCCCAGCATCTATTCTTTGTTGTAAAACTAGTCGCGCCTTTAATGCTGTTTGTCGCTGAGGTCATGTGTCTGTCAATGTTGTAGTAGGATGCGTTACCACTCCTACTGTCAAAGGAATAGTTACTGGAAGTTCAGTGTCTCCAGTTGTTACTGGCGGTGGAGAAGGTTCTCCAAAGTCCATTGTTTTGGGTCCAGGCTCTAAGGGGTACAAAAGAGAAATGTCTCTTGTTGTGTCACCCGTTGAAGTCCTTAATTTGACCACTCTTGTTACCCCGTCTGCCCCTGGTCTGAGTTCTAAAACTCTAGCCAGAGGCCAGTATTGTCTTGGAGTACTGTCATGTATGAGAACAAGGTCCCCTACCTTAATTGTGTCAGACCAATCCTTCTTAGTCATTTGGTTATGTCTCTCCCTTAGACCCATCAAGTACTCAGTTTTCCGCTGTTTAATGAAATGAGCTTTAACTCTAGTTAAATGTTGTAACTTAGTCTGGAGCTCATCATGTCGTTGAGTCAGTTTGGGTCTTCTGAAGAGTCTATATAGTAGTCCGGCAGGAGACTAACTTGTTCTCCCCGAATCAAATGATTTGGAGTTAATGGTTCCGGGGTCATTAATGTTGTCACTTACATAAGTGAGTGGTCTATTGTTAATGATGTTCTCAATCTCAGCCAGGAGAGTGAGCAACTCAAACAAGTGTATCTGTTTTTTACCATTTGCTTTCTTCAAGCAGTTCTTTACTGCTTGTATATTCCTCTCCCAGATAGAACCATACCAAGGAGAGGCAACCGGAATATACTTCCACTTTATGTTTGAATTTTGTATATATAATTGTGTGAATTCATTGCTTAACAAATCGTGGATGACTTGTTCACCAGCCTTGAAATATGTAGCATTGTCAGTCCAACTGTCTTGGGTACTAAATGTCGTGCACAGAATCTCTTAAAGACAGCAACAAAAGACTCTGCTGTAAGGTCCTCCACAACATCCAGATAAACAGCTCGTGAGGCAGCACATGTAAACAGTACAATGTACATTTTTTGTTCAGTGTCAACCAACCCCACAGTCAATGCTCCTGTATAGTCAATGCCTACAGTCTCAAAGGGTCTGTTGAGAGTAACTCTCTCCTCTGGCAAAGCAGGAGGATTTGGTATCCTATAGGGCCTAGCATGAATACGCCTACATGTGATACACTCACTCAGGACTGTTTTAACAGTGATCCTTCCCTTGGGTATCCAATAAGTTTTTCTTAATGTAGTTAGTGTCTGTGGTACCCCATATGATGTACATCATTGTGTGTGTTTGCCTGATGATTAATGTTGTCAAATAGCTAAATCTAGGTAAAAGGATTGGATGTTTGCTTTTGTAAGACAGTTTTGATTTGTCTAATCTCCCTTTACACTTTAGATGGCATTCCTCATCTCTGAACAAATTTAGATCCACAACTACTGATGGTACAGGTTCTTTTGTTTGTTTCCCATTAGTCAAGAATTCTAACTCTTTATTGTACTCCTTTTGTCGTGCATGCGCTATCCAGTACTTGGTTGCAACTTCTGTATAATTATGATTGTTTTTATTTAGCTGTTTGTTTATTGTAGTTAAACAGTTGTGAGCAAACCTCAAACAGTAAGCTGTGACCCTGACAAGTTTGCTGAAATCAGAATAATGTTCATAATTAGTGATTGGTTCAACCTTTTCATTTGAAAAGATTAAATTTAATGTCAAGTTAACTTGTTCCACAGGCCATTGGTCTGTATTACAGAGCCACTTAGGTCCCATGAACCAAGTTTTGTTTGACTTCAACAACTTGTAGGATAAACCTCTGGTCAGAAAGTCTGCTGGATTTTGTTTAGTTGGAACATAGTGAAAGTTTACTTGTAGTCTTTCATTAGCTTCAGCTATTTCTTTTAGCCTATTTCTTGCAAAGATATTCTTACTATTAATGCTAGCATTCCGTATCCAGGCAAGACAAATCTGACTGTCAAGCCAGATGTGGATATCAGTTATGTTCACAACATGGTAAGCATCCTTAAGCAATGAATTGGTTTTAATGGCTAACGCAGCAGCCAATAGTTCCAGTTGAGGTATGGTTCGGGTAGGTTTGAGGGGTGCAACTTTCCCTTTTGCATAAATTAGATGATTTTCTGTAGGACTTACAAGGTATGCACAGTACCCATAAGCATGTGTGCTTGCATCAGCAAACACTTGAAGTCTCTGTGGTCAAAATTTTTTGAAGCCTCTGATAATATTTGTCTTTTAATATTTACTTCCCCATCAAGTTTAAAACCTTTAGTACAGATTGAAGATAGAAGATGCATCCAAATAACAGTTCATACCTAAAGTTTTAACTCTGTCTGATGGATCAGTAAGACCATTATTATCCTTTAAAATCTTTTTGTTTAATTCCTCATCATTTGAAATCCACGCACTAAGTTCAAAGTTACCTTGTTGCATAATGTTTTGAGAGTGTTCATAGACCTCAGATAATTCAGATTTTGTTGTTGTTGAGCCTATTAGATTGTCTACGTAAAAATGTTCCTTGAGGAAATTCATTGTTAAAGAGTTATTAAACTGGTTCAAATGATGTCTAATTGTCATTGCTAATAGGCTAGGTGAGCAATTGGCTCCAAACAACACAACATTAAATCTATAGGTTATGAGCCCTTTATTCAAATCAAATGGATCCCTGAACCATAAGAACCTAAGTTGGTTCTTGTCATATTCATTTTTTAGATTTATTCTCAAAATTGCCTTGAAATGTCACTTTGTACGGCATATTTATCTAACCTGAGGAGCCAAGTGAACACCTCTCCTCCTTTCTCTCCTTTCTCTTGGGGATAACGCCACCTCCAAGTTTCCTTGTTGCACCTACAGCATCCCCCCCCCCTTTGCTTTTGCCAAGCAAAGGGGGGTGGGGGATGCTGTAGGTGCAACAAGGAAACTTGGAGGTGGCGTTATCCCCCAAGAGAAAGGAGGAGGGTGTTCACTTGGCTCCTCAGGTTAGATAAATATGCCGTACAAAGTGACATTTCAAGGCAATTTTGAGAATAAATCTAAAAAATGAATATGACAAGAACCAACTTAGGTTCTTATGGTTCAGGGATCCATTTGATTTGAATAAAGGGCTCATAACCTATAGATTTAATGTTGTGTTGTTTGGAGCCAATTGCTCACCTAGCCTATTAGCAATGACAATTAGACATCATTTGAACCAGTTTAATAACTCTTTAACAATGAATTTCCTCAAGGAACATTTTTACGTAGACAATCTAATAGGCTCAACAACAACAAAATCTGAATTATCTGAGGTCTATGAACACTCTCAAAACATTATGCAACAAGGTAACTTTGAACTTAGTGCGTGGATTTCAAATGATGAGGAATTAAACAAAAAGATTTTAAAGGATAATAATGGTCTTACTGATCCATCAGACAGAGTTAAAACTTTAGGTATGAACTGTTATTTGGATGCATCTTCTATCAGTCATGATTCAATCTGTACTAAAGGTTTTAAACTTGATGAGGAAGTAAATATTAAAAGACAAATATTATCAGAGGCTTCAAAAAATTTTGACCCCATGGGTCTATTCCTGCCTTCAACAATAAAATCAAAGATTCTCCTCCAAGAAGTTTGGATGACAAATGTTGGGTGGGATGATCCAATAACAAATGGATAGCAAAAATTTTGGAAGAAGTTAGCTGCTGATTTAACAAAAGTGCAGAACATTAAAATTCAAAGGTGCTGTGGGTTTAGGGATAAGCCACAGAGACTTCATGTGTTTGCTGATGCAAGCACACATGCTTATGGGTACTGTGCATACCTTGTAAGTCCTACAGAAAATCATCTAATTTATGCAAAAGGGAAAGTTGCACCCCTCAAACCTACCCGAACCATACCTCAACTGGAACTATTGGCTGCTGCGTTAGCCATTAAAACCAATTCATTGCTTAAGGATGCTTACCATGTTGTGAACATAACTGATATCCACATCTGGCTTGACAGTCAGATTTGTCTTGCCTGGATACGGAATGCTAGCATTAATAGTAAGAATATCTTTGCAAGAAATAGGCTAAAAGAAATAGCTGAAGCTAATGAAAGACTACAAGTAAACTTTCACTATGTTCCAACTAAACAAAATCCAGCAGACTTTCTGACCAGAGGTTTATCCTACAAGTTGTTGAAGTCAAACAAAACTTGGTTCATGGGACCTAAGTGGCTCTGTAATACAGACCAATGGCCTGTGGAACAAGTTAACTTGACATTAAATTTAATCTTTTCAAATGAAAAGGTTGAACCAATCACTAATTATGAACATTATTCTGATTTCAGCAAACTTGTCAGGGTCACAGCTTACTGTTTGAGGTTTGCTCACAACTGTTTAACTACAATAAACAAACAGCTAAATAAAAACAATCATAATTATACAGAAGTTGCAACCAAGTACTGGATAGCGCATGCACGACAAAAGGAGTACAATAAAGAGTTAGAATTCTTGACTAATGGGAAACAAACAAAAGAACCTGTACCATCAGTAGTTGTGGATCTAAATTTGTTCAGAGATGAGGAATGCCATCTAAGGTGTAAAGGGAGATTAGACAAATCAAAACTGTCTTACAAAAGCAAACATCCAATCCTTTTACCTAGATTTAGCTATTTGACAACATTAATCATCAGACAAACACACACAATGATGTACATCATATGGGGGTACCACAGACACTAACTACATTAAGAAAAACTTATTGGATACCCAAGGGAAGGATCACTGTTAAAACAGTCCTGAGTGAGTGTATCACATGTAGGCGTATTCATGCTAGGCCCTATAGGATACCAAATCCTCCTGCTTTGCCAGAGGAGAGAGTTACTCTCAACAGACCCTTTGAGACTGTAGGCATTGACTATACAGGAGCATTGACTGTGGGGTTGGTTGACACTGAACAAAAAATGTACATTGTACTGTTTACATGTGCTGCCTCACGAGCTGTTTATCTGGATGTTGTGGAGGACCTTACAGCAGAGTCTTTTGTTGCTGTCTTTAAGAGATTCTGTGCACGACATTCAGTACCCAAGACAGTTTGGACTGACAATGCTACATATTTCAAGGCTGGTGAACAAGTCATCCACGATTTGTTAAGCAATGAATTCACACAATTATATATACAAAATTCAAACATAAAGTGGAAGTATATTCCGGTTGCCTCTCCTTGGTATGGTTCTATCTGGGAGAGGAATATACAAGCAGTAAAGAATGCTTGAAGAAAGCAAATGGTAAAAACAGATACACTTGTTTGAGTTGCTCACTCTCCTGGCTGAGATTGAGAACATCATTAACAATAGACCACTCACTTATGTAAGTGACAACATTAATGATCCCGGAACCATTAACTCCAAATCATTTGATTCGGGAGAACAAGTTAGTCTCCTGCCGGACTACTATATAGACTCTTCAGAAGACCCAAACTGGACTCAACGACATGATGAGCTCCAGACTAAGTTACAACATTTAACTAGAGTTAAAGCTCATTTCATTAAACAGCGGAAAACTGAGTACTTGATGGGTCTAAGGGAGAGACATAACCAAATGACTAAGAAGGATTGGTCTGACACAATTAAGGTAGGGGACCTTGTTCTCATACATGACAGTACTCCAAGACAATACTGGCCTCTGGCTAGAGTTTTAGAACTCAGACCAGGGGCAGACGGGGTAACAAGAGTGGTCAAATTAAGGACTTCAACGGGTGACACAACAAGAGACATTTCTCTTTTGTACCCCTTAGAGCCTGGACCCAAAACAATGGACTTTGGAGAACCTTCTCCACCGCCAGTAACAACTGGAGACACTGAACTTCCAGTAACTATTCCTTTGACAGTAGGAGTGGTAACGCATCCTACTACAACATTGACAGACACATGACCTCAGCGACAAACAGCATTAAAGGCGCGACTAGTTTTACAACAAAAAATAGATGCTGGGGAATTGTAATTTTATCTTCTAACTTTCACTTTTCCTTTTCTTATGGTAAAGACCATAGACAGTTTCATCTTATGGATGTATATTTTCTCTTCTAATTAAATGCTACATCTTCTCCATGAGATGGTGAGGATAGTCACTGTTAATCAGATTAACAGGCATTTACAGTCAAATAGTTAGCTAGTCTATACTCAGACATAAAAATTGGTGACATTGACACCAAAATTTTTATCTCCCGGGGCCCCCAGTATATGGAAAACTGATGTGTGGGTAGTTGGGATGTAACGAAAATGGTTCACTGAGTAGGTAGGTAGTTAATCGAACAATTATTAAATTCCTTTTATGTCAATAACTGGGTGGATGAAACCAATTGGTTGCTCACCAGAGTTATTCTCCACACTAGTATTTATATACTGTGTGACAAGAGCGTGCTCGGTAATAGATATACATTACCGATCAACCAACCAAAAAAACCAAGAGGTCGCTGGTGGAAAAAGCCCAGCGAAAAGGTGGACAAGGGGGAACGAAAACGAGGAACGGGGCTACAAGACGGAACGAGGGAAGGGGAAGAACAAACAACGGAAAAAAGATCCCCACCAGCAAGTACGCTCTCAACAATTAAACAAAAGGGGAAAAGGGTCTCTAATAACTAGTAGTAAGTGACTAATTGTGTTTTTAACCCAGTTAGAAGTAAACGCAGTAAATTAAGCTGGGTCAGACAAATTAGGCCTACATTGTGGCCTAAGACCTAGCATCAACTCATAGCGTAACAAAGGTGAAGGTAGATTGCCCTAACCTAATTTGGTGAGGAATCCTACTGTGGACCTCAATTTATCTGCCCGCTCTGGACCATTTCCGGAATCTCTAGGCTGACCCCTACAAGGCTAGACTTAATCTACTCTATAGTTAGACTGTGGATATAAGGGGTGGGTTAATTGTGGACCAATTGATACAGAGCATTTTTCACATAAGGTTTAAAATGAATGGTGAAGTAATTGAGGAAGTACAAGAGTTTAAGTAATTGGGTCAAACTATTACCAGCTCCTTGAGTGATGACTCGGATATAAGAAAACAGTCTCGAAGCCTGTATGCTAAAGCGAATATGACCATAAGGAGCTTTCGTTTCTGTACAAGTGAAGCTAAAGACACACTCTTTCGTACTTTCTGCAGTAATATATACGGTCTGCAACTCTGGGTGAATTATAAAAAAGGTTCTGGCAGTACCCTAAATATATATATATATATATATATATATATATATATATATATATATATATATATAATCTTGTTTCATGTTTCATGATTATGCAAGGAAACTAGGCTTTGGCAGGGTTATCTAGCTATGTTGCTCGACATAATACTTAAATACTATTTAAATTCGGTTGTGATGTCCGTTACAATAAGGAAAACAATAAGAGAGAACTTTATAAATTTTAGACAATGAGGAAACCTGTAAACTGTGGAGAGACTTGCTTGGTACTATATACGATGCAGGCAGGAAGGAGGGGCCAATCGCGAATCTCCGAAACTATTGAAATTACACCTTTTTTGAAAAGACTGTGTAGTGTGTAAGATGCATGCGTGTGTAGTAAGGGATATAGTGAGAAGCGCGTGTTTGAGAGTATGCTGGACTGCTTACAGGGTAGACGTGACATGTAAAAAGGCCAGATGAAGAGGACAGTGATGGGAGAAACAGGGTTCAGGCACTTCCTGCCTTCTGCTGGAATGCCACATACAAACTCATTATATATATATATATATATATATATATATATATATATATATATATTTATTTATTTAAATTCGACTCTTGTAAATAACGCATCGGGTTATTATGAGTCAGAAGTTATAATGAGATCGATGTACAGTTCCCTCGAATGATCTGTTAAATAATTTTAAATTAAATATTAGGGCTCGCTTACGCCATTGCAGAATCGAATATCACTTGATGATACAACTTTCAGTTTTACGTTTTTAATACAAGTGAAAAGCGTATGGTGCGTTCTATGAGTACATTATTATGATTGAAAGTATTTTTGTGGCCATTTGTACAGAAAATTGATGTGATTGATGTAAGCAGTGGCCTGACTGGTGTGAAAACAAATACGTTTATTATGAGAATTATGAGGAATTGTGAACAGCCGTTAAATTAGAGAAATGATAATTAAAGTAATGTGAATAGTCCTAACTATAACTACAAGTAGAAAGGTTCTTAATGAAAAATCTCTCAACTTTCAGTACCTATTTCCCGCTGCATCTATTTAAAAATGACAACCCACACAAATTCGACATCCCGTTTTCTTTAATTGCATCTAATAAGAATTTTTTTTACCCGAACCTACTTATTTGGATGTTATATATATATATATATATATATGTGATAATAATAATAATAATAATACCAAGATTAGTATCAACTAATAGTCTTTAGAAGAAAGTTAATCTTAACAACTAACCTGAAAACAATTACTGAGAGAAATATATAGCAAGATTGGGGGTATAGTTGCCAGATGCTTTTATTACGAAGGGAATTGAAATCAATATATTTAATTTAAATACTCTTAACACGTGTACATATATATATGTAATAATAACAATAAATCAATATTAGTAATAATATTTAAGTGGATGTTTAGAGGAGGAAAACAACTTTGGTGATTTAGTTTAAAGCATCGTTACGCAACTTGATGTTCTTTTTAACACATGTAATTTTATAACGAAATTTGATGAACGGTAAAATTATTAGTTCATATACCAGAAGATAGCATGTGAAAGTGAATGTAATGGTATATAGCGATGTAAATAACAGAAAACTACATATTTAAAAGTAAACAAATATGCGTGTACTATATGTATATATTGTATTTGAAGGTCATCTCGTTTGAAAATAAGCCAGTTTCCCTTAAAAAAGAAGAAATTAATTTATTTAGATTAAAATGATAAATATTCATTTATTTTTCATAATGCAGATCTTAAACAAAGAACTTGTATTCGGTTTAAAATATGATCACTCTGATTTTCATTTATGTATTGTTCGCAATTTAACATTTGAAAATTGGATGTGTTGATGCGCAATGTGGTTAGGCTTATTAAAACCTTTCAGATATTCGTTTCCATTTCTACTGTCTGGCGGAATTTGCCTGAACAGGAAGTACTCGAATGTATGTATGTTTTTGCATGTTTGTTCTTGTTTGTCTCATAAAAGGACTTTTTCAAGAAGGAAGGCGAGGCTCAATCCTTTCTTAAATTCTTTTGAAGGAAGGTGAAGACGAATCATTTTTAAAATTTAATTTTTTAAATTTAATTTTTTAAATTTATTTTTTAAATTTATTTTTAAATTTTTTTTTTTTTTTTCCTTTTTTTTTTTTTTTTTTGAAGGACCATGAAGAACACCTCATAAAGGTGGGACCGCCATGAAGGACGGTGAGGGGGGGGAAATTTTCAAATTGATCCATTTCTGTCACATTTTTCGGCTATACTACTACTACTAATGTTCAAAAACGAATGAAAGCTAGAAGATCCTGAGTCTGAAACACATCCACTTCACTGACGAGTGTTATGTATCATACATCTGTCTAGGGAGATTAATGATCAAAACTTTCGTTACGGGGAAGTCATGCTGGCGCTCCAATACAGCTTCCAGCTTCGCTAAACTCAACATTTGGGGCGCTGTCGGGTGGCATGGTGTAGTAGGTCCCTACTTCTTTGAGAATGAAACTGGAAAAGCAATAACGGTAACGCAAAATTCATATCGTCAGATGCTGCAAGATTTCTACTTACCACAACTAATTAGTTTGTCCCGTAAAAGAAATGTAATAACTACATTACCCGAGATTCACAGTGATTTCAGCAGGGTGGAGCACCTCCACACACTGCTTGTGAAACTCGCAACTTTTTGTGGAAGCATTTTTCCCGACAACTAATCTCCCTTCCTGAGCCAGTGGAATGACTTCCATACTCACCTGACCTCAAACCTCCTGACTTTTTTGTGAGATTACATAAAAGACAGGATCTATTCTACTAAGTCTAAGACACTCGAAGACCTAAAGACCAAAGTTTAGGAGGTAATTAACAACATCCCAGCTGAGCTATTTCCAAAAATTATGTAAAATATTTGTGTAAGGTTGAATACTGTGTTAGAAAAAAAATGGTAATTATACTCAACATGTTTAATTAAGGTTAATAAACTCGTATGTCTTACGTACCAATTGCGTTTCTATTTAAGTCCAGATTCCTTTTTTTTTTGAGCTAGAACATTTATTTAGAAATATGAACATTTTTTGCGGACACCTGATATATATATATATATATATATATATATATATATATATATGTGTGTGTGTGTGTGTGTATATATATATATATAATATATTAGTGGTGGACCGGATATCAGTTTTTCAACATCTGCGGATGCGGATTTTTAATTTCAATATCCGCGGATGCGGATGTTTAATTAATCTATCAATATAATATATAATTATGAATATATGACAATTTTTCAAATTTGGTGATATTACTATTATGGGAGGCAATGCATAAGAATTAAAATTAATATTAATGTTTTCATTATGATAAAAATAATAACTTTCTCAAGAGTTTCAGCCACAGAAAATTCAATGAAACAAGTTTCATTCAATTTTCTGTGTTACCAGCTATTTATATTTTGAGGTTTATATATTTGTTTGTTCATTAATAATTAATACTTTACATGAAATGTGCATGACTGGACCTTATAAGCTACTTTATAAGCTAATTTAATTGTAAATTGCATAATTTATTGGAGTTAATATCCGCATAACATCTGCGCCTTGTGCAGCAAAAGCCTCCGTAACAACCTAGAAGTGTGTATAAAACGAACATAGAACAGCAGGCATCAGACAAACATCATCCCCTACACACACACACACACATATATATATATGTGTATATATTTTTTCATTTGTTCGTTCTCCCTCCTCGTCTTGCGCGGAATATTCTTCTATACAAGCGTCGTTCTTTACGTTAATTATACTGCGTGTTCTTTGCAGTTGAAATGTATATACAGTATATATGTGCGGCATGCGGGAGGTGCCCCCCTCGGGGCATTGGTTTCTGCGCGTATGTAGGAGAATTACGACTTCTGATCGAGTGAGGACCATGGTGTAGTGGTTATCATATCTGACCGGCAATCGGAAGATCCCGGGTTCGATTCCCGGGTGGTTACCTCATTTTTTCATTTGTTCGTTCTCCCTCCTCATCTTGCGCGTCGTTCTTTACGTTAATTATACTGCGTGTTCTTTGCAGTTGAAATGTGTATATATATTGTGTATATAAGTATATATATACACATATATATATATATATATATATATATATATACTATCGAGATACTTCGTCACCACATTATAAAACAACAGAGTACTTGAGTTTTTTGTTTCTCTTATTTTAGACTTGAAAGTTTTTGTAAATCATCTATTTTTTTACGGAGTTACGAGTATTTACTTACTGATGAAAACCAAACTCTTCCATAATTTCAGCACGATGTTCACTTCTCCCTTATGAAAACGTAAACATACCTCTAAATCTCTGACTTTGTATGTTGGCGTAATCCGTTTGTTGTTGCGTGTTTGGTAGCTATTTTCTTATAATTCTTTGTTGTTACCATATCTAAAAGGTTAGAATTATTTAGTTATCATTACTGAGTTTTATACTTTTTTCAGCCCACTTAAATAAAATTATATAATTTTTTAATTTTTTAAAGTCCTTTATTAAAAATTGTTTTACAAATTCCTTCGGCATTTGAAAATGATGACATAATGGCGTTTCTTTTCTTTGTGGTAAAGAACTAATGACAACTGAGACTTTGGATTATGTATTCTTTATGATCTCAAACTGAAAAAAAAATGAAGATCGAATAGCCCACGCGACTTTCCGTGTATGTGGGCCGGGGTATTCTACGATGTTTTTAACCTCGAAAGCTTTACCAAACTCCGTAATGTTACAGTTATTTATTCCTATTTTTACATAGTCTCAAAAATTCTTTCTCGGTAATAATGATGATAGATAAGGCCTATCCTCTCCGTTACTATACGTTATTATCTTTTTACTAATACAAAACATTATTGTATTTGTATATAGGATTTATAGCTCGTATATACATTTTTACATCCAGGATGTATTTGGTCTCATATTTTTATTTACAACATTTGATCATATAACTTGTATTATTCTTTGTTTGCGACTTAGCTTTAGTAATGCGAAGGATATAACGTATATATACACACCTTTCAACCTCTCAACTGTTCCGCGCGATGATTCCTCATTTCACGAAGGTCAAACTTGTCTCTCTCTCTCGATATATATAAACACTGTATATCGAGTCCGTGCGAGAACTTTGAAGTTTCTAACCACCCGTGGTAGGGCATGGTTCGGATTCCACGTTAAGCTTTAGGTCTAAGGTGGAGCAACAAGCCTGTGCTTCGTCAGAATGAACTGGCGGAAGCAAAACCAAGGTTAACCAAGGTTACATATATATGCTAGGAAGAGGTGGGTTCCTCAATTTTCCGCATGCAGATTTCTGCCATCTTCCTGAACTCTGGCCCCCCCCTCCCAACTTCTCAATATGCGACGCTGCTATGCATTATATAGGCTCTATGTAAGTTATTTTTCAGATTAAATCGCTCTGTCACGTTCATTAGTTAAGTAAAGTATCTTCTCCCTCACCTTAAAGTCCGAAAAGTATGAAGTAGTTATTTTGCTCTTTACTACCTCATTCCAGAGAATTATCCGTCTTCATTTCGTTCTCACGCTGTGCTCTGTATAGGAATTTGTTTTTTAGAACATTCTATCCCCCTCAATGGACCTTCCAATGATTCTCACCAGTCACTGCAGTAGGCAAAAGAACTGCGTAGAAGAAGAAAAAGGTTATCTCAGGGAGCGGAAAAAATGACTGAAAAGTCCAATGAAGACTTTAATTTACAAACATTCGTGCGTAGACTTCACTATTATAAAGCTTTCCCCGCGTCTCTTTCCTGCCTGTTTAATGCTTCGAACTCTTCTCAGGCTCTCATGTGAAGGTGAAGAGATCTCCCAAAAGGTTCCCCCCTTAATTGGGGTTCATTTCTTGCCTGAAAACATCTCAGAATAATTCCTTCAGGACTAACTTCACCGCCAAGTTGAAAAAAAGAAAATTTACCTTATGCGCAAACATGTTTATAGTATACACTTACACATCTTGTTTATATATACACACATACACGTATACTCCGCTTAGCGCTAATTCGTTATAGCGCTCTTTGTCCTGGAAGAGAAATGTTACTAAAATGTTACTAAAAAACAAAAAAATCCATCCTGTAATGATAGGTTGTTTTAAACATTACACAATAACCGAAGCGTGTATATATTACAGCAGTACATAACCGCTTACCATCTCTCACAACACTCCTCGACTCCTACCTACATCAGCCGCGTTCCTTGTCCATACCCTGTATTTTAAATTCCCTGTAACGTCACTTTGCCTTAGGCAGCGTCACTAACATTGTCACACATACAGAGCTTCAAAAATAACGAACAAAAGTTCGAGGGATCCTGACGATCCAGTTCCCGTCAGCTCTCCCCGTGTGTAGCTCATCCCACTTCGACTCCCACCGCTGCCACGTAGGAGTAGGAGTGTAGTAGGTGCGACGGCAGTCGGTGATGAACATTACGCGAGCTCCGAGAGAATGCACTAGTGAGCGTTATTTTGTTTTTGTTAATATTTTTTATGTTAATAATAAATAATTATTATTATTTTTATGTATAAATTACGTGTTTATTATTATTAGCGCTATTACCGATACCCCGATGTAGCGCTCATACCCCCCGGAAATAGCGCTGTCGGGAGACGCATCTCAATGTATATAATGGTATAACGACCCCGTTTAGCGCTGATTCGCTTAGCGCTCACTATTTCAGGAACGCAGCTTGAGCGCTAAGAAGAAAGTTTCATGTTTTTATTTTCATTCTGATTTTTTTTTAGTGGGGGGGATGGTTAAAGGGGCTTACATAACAAAATTTTAAGAATAGAAAGGGCGATTTTTGGGGGGATTGGGATAGTCATGGGGAGGGGCGGGGTAACAAATGGCAAAGGTTGTAGGAAATTTATAGCAGTTTCAAAACCTTTCCTTCCAGAAAAAAAAACCAATATATATATATATATATGTGTGTGTGTGTGTGTGTGTAAGTAAGTAAGTAAATAAATAAGGTCTTTGTTTAATTTCAACTTGAGATGTCATTTAAAGAGATTTCCTTAAAAATGCGCTCTTAATGGCTAATCTCTATCCGCATGTACATATTCTTTTCGTAAAGCGAGACCCTCATTTTTTGTAAGGCTCTATTCGTGTTATACGTGACAGCATAACGTCAAAAATGTAATTAGGAAATCACGAAGAATCTTAACTTTTTTCCTTTAGTATTTTTATATACACTTTTATAAACCTCGTATTATTTTCAGTGTTTTCACACCTGCGTTGTTTATCCTTGACAGTGAAGATGGCAGAGATGTTATCATTGCTAGATACTGATGTTACTTAATCAGACAATGAGAGGGGAAACGTCACAACCTGGTGTGTGTGTGTGTGTGTGTGTGTGTATATATATATATATATAAGTCAGCTGACAAATATAGGAATCCGAGAGCCGGACAGAAGGCACGCACAAAGCCACTTCATGCGTTATCGGGACAACAGGTACTGGTAAAAATAAAGAGAGGCAAATTCTCGGAGGACCACGAGACAACGAAACTAGCACCACTATTGGAAAACGAATCGAATGTATGTGAAAATGATAGAGAAAAAATAAAAATAATCCTAGCCAACATTCAGGCCCTTAAATCAAATCATTTCCCGGAAATTTTTTATACCCGAAAGGACTCATGCAAGAAACCGAAGCAGACTTTGCATGCTTCACGGAAACCCATCTAAAGGACTGCCAGGCGAACTGTGAACACTGTGAGTTCTGTATTGATAAAAAAGAAATACAAATTGACAACTATAACATCCTCCGAGCCGACAGAACAGTGCGACGTAAAGGAGGATGTGCTATTTACACACGCGAAAGGCATATGGCAGAAATGACTATAAGTACCTCAAACAGCTACATAAAATGTGTAGTAGCAAAAGTTGAAAAATTAAATATGGTGCTAATTGTAATGTACAGACCCCCAAACACGCCAACCTCAAAATTCTCTAATTCCAGTACAGAGGTAAGAAACTGGGTAAAAGATCTACACTCTCCAACCCCAAATATTTTTCTCTTTAGTGATTTTAATTTTCCATTCATGAAATATGAAAGGATAGGAAAAAATATATGTATACACCAGGACAAGGGGGGCACACAGGAAGACCAGGAGCAGGAGCAGGAGCAGGAGCTGATGAATTTATGTTAACCCAAGAAATAACAGAAAACACAAGAAAAAACAACTGCCTAGATTTGGTGTTCACAAACAACAGCAACCTAATTGATAATGTAGAAATATCCCCAACTATAATATCAGATCACAACATTATTGAAATAACAACCAATATAAAAGCAGCAAGAAAGGAAAGAACACGAACAACATAAAGAAGCAAATTCGAAATTCTGAATTTTCACTCCAAAGCTATAAACTGGGAAGATGTTGCATCCAGCATGGAAGTAATAGATTGGAAATCCATCTTCGAGGCCAAGACAACGGAAGAGATGCTAACGACTTTAGAGGAGAAGACGCTGGAAATTGTGGAAAGACATGTCCCAAAAATACAACAAAGGGGAAAGAGAAGCAGGTTCGAGAGACAAAAGGGGGCATTGTTCCGAAAGAGAAAAAAAGTGACTGCAAAATTAAGTTACTGTAAAGATAACAACATCAGAAAAATATTAAATGATAAATTGCAGAGTATCGATTGCGTCATACAGGAACTAATTGAGAAGCATACATACAGAAAAAGAAGAAGGCGACGCTATAGAGGCGATAAAGGTTAACTCAAAGTACTTCTATAATTTTGTAAAAAGAAAGTCGAAAAACCATGCGACTATTGGATCTTTGAAAAACAAAGACAGTGCTTTATTTGATGATCTAACAGAAATATCTGAAATATTAAGAGCTCAGTACGAATCATCTTTCAGTATCCCAAAAACTGACAAATTGATATGCGATAGAAACGCGTTCTTTGAAGAACTATAAGGGGAAAGTATAACGGACTTCGACTTTACGACAAATGATATTACACAAGCTATAGGGAAACTAAATGCACACTCAGCGGCAGGACCGGACAAATGGAATGCCACACTGATCAAAAACTGCAAGAATGCAATCGCTGAGCCCCTATATTGGATATGGAGACGATCACTAGACATGGGAGAAATACCGGGCATCTTGAAGAGCGCGAACATAGTCCCAATATATAAAGGAGGAGATCGATCCGAGGCCAAAAACTATAGGCCAGTGTCGCTTACATCTCATCTCACTAAAATATTTGAAAGAATAGTTAGACAGAAAATCTATGACTTTTTGGAAACTTGGAAAAAATTCAATGATAACCAATAGTGGTGGACCGGATATCCACATCATTTTTAACATCCGCATCCGCACTTTTGACTGCGGATGTTATGCGGATATTACCTCTAATAAATTATGCAATTTACAATTAAATTAGCTTATGAAGTAGCTTATAAGGCCCAGTCATGCACATTTCATGCAAAGTATTAATTATTAATGAACAAACAAATATATAAACCTCAAAATATAAATAGCTGGTAACACAGAAAATTGAATGAAACTTGTTTCATTGAATTTTCTGTGGCTGAAACTCTTGAGAAAGTTATTATTTTTATCATAATGAAAACATTAATATTGATTTTAATTCTTATGCATTGCCTGCCATAATAGTAATATCACGAAATTTGAAAAATTATGTCATATATTCATAATTCTATATTATATTGATAGATTTAACTAAATATCCGCATCCGCATCCGCGAATATCGAAATTAAAAATCCCGCATCCGCAGATGTTGAAAAACTGACATCCGGTCCACCACTAATAACAATATGGGTTTCGGTCAGGCAGATCATGCCTATCACAACTAATGGAACACTACAACAACATTATTGATGCACTTGAAAGTAATGAAAACTATGATGTAATATACACAGACTTTGCCAAGGCGTTTGACAAGTGTGACCATGGAATCATAGCTTATAAACTGAAATATATGGGAATAACAGGAAAAGTAGGAAAATAGATATATAATTTCCTTAGTGAGCGGCGGCAAGTCGTTACAGTACAAGGAGCATCTTCATCTTCATCAGAGGTCCTCAGTTCAGTACCACAAGGAACAGTATTAGCTCCACTTCTCTTCATAACCATGCTAACTGACATAGATAAGGACGTTACCAGAGTCAGCACAGTAACATTCTTTGCCGACGACACAAAGATAAGTAGAAAAATAAGAAACCCAGAAGATATAGGATCTCTACAAACAGACATGAACAGAATCTATAAGTGGATGGAAGACAACAATATGAAGTTTAACACAGAAATTTCAGCTGTTACGGTACGGAAAAAGAGAGGACCTAAAATCCATGGAATATTATACCCAAAATGGACAGGAAATTCAGAGAAATTCTAAAGCAAAAGACTTAGGGGCTGTAATGACTGATGATGCGAAATTTGAAACACAAAATAAGATAGCAGTAAAGAGAGTAACTGGGCAGATACTAAGAATCTTTAAACGAAGGGATAGGAATATAATGATTCCTCTACTGAAAACACTGATCATACCTAAATTGGAATACTGCATGGTCATAACATGCCCATATAAGAAAGAAGACATTAGACAACTAGAAGGGACTCAGAGAAGCTTCACAGCCAAGATCAAGGGGGTGCAAAGAACTAAACTACTGGGAAAGGTTACGCGAATTAAACCTATATTCACTGGAAAGGAGGAGAGAGAGATACACCATTATTTACACTTGGAAAATAATGGAGAAACTGGTCCGTAATCTTACTCTGAACCCTGTAACTTCCCAAATAACAGTGGAAAGTAGAAAAGGAAGGCTGTGTCGTGTTCCCAAATTAAAGGCTAGACAGGGAACATCCTTAACCCTGAAAGAAAATAGTTTTGTTGTGAGAGGACCAAAACTGTTTAATCAGCTGCCCAAAGACCTAAGGAACACGAGTGGGGTTACAGTGGACATCTTCAAAAGAAGATTAGACGCCTGGCTCAGAACAATCCCCGATGAGCCGGGCGTACCTGACTGTGAGGTGGAGAGTACAAGAAACCAACTCACTACTTCACCAGGCCAACTCGAGAGGAGGGTCGACAAGCTTGAACTTCGTGAAATGGGGAATCATCGCGCGGAACGGTTGAAAGGTATATATATATATATATATGGTTAACCTTGGTTTTGCTCCCGCCCGAATTGTTCATTCTGACGAAAGTCAAGCTTGTCACCACCTCAGTATATATATATATATATATATATATATAATATATATATATGTATGTATATTTTTGAGATTCAGAGATTTAATCTAGGAATTAATTGAAGTATATTAGTTGATTATACAGAAAGTTCCATTAAAATATCATTTCGGTGTCACATAAACATTAAATTATGATCAAAATCAAAAGTGCATTAGGAGTGTGTAGTATTAAATTGATAGTCTCCTCTTGTAGTGGGTGTATACACCCTCGTGCTAACACTCTCTCCTTATTTTAACTTTGAAAGGACGGAAAAGCAAGCAAGAAACGGACACCAGAAACCGAATCCGTGAACGAATAACAACAGAGGAGGAAGCGAAACACACACACACACACACACTCCATTTTTTCTTTTAATTACATTAATGCATTCGTGAGGGTTTCTGGGGTGCGGCGGGAAGGGGGGGGGGGGGCATTTTCCTCTTTATTGCCCCTTGCCATTTCGGAGTTAATTCGGACGAGGCAGGATTATAATATAATAGCCGCTCACTCATCCGAGAGCCACGCCCTCTGGCGCCCACAGCGCAATTACACTCATTCGCATTTCGTCACTCTTTCCTTTCTTAGCGATGAAGATGCGTCGTGCAGACAGTGTGTGTGTGTGTGTGTGTGTGTGAAGATATCTTTCGTTGCCTGGCGCTCCCTCAATAAACTATCCTTATATGCTATAGTCATAAAGGACATTGCGTATTTTATTTACTAGCGCATTTTTACTTCATAAAAGCCGTAAAAACTATATATATATCAATGCCCGTTATATGTAGCATCATGCTCTGATTATGAGCCGTAGAATTGCATCGTTAGCTAGTCTTTATTAAAGTAAAAATGGCAAAATGGTTGTTTTGAATGATTCTTTGGTGCCGTATGCTGAAATTTATTGAAAAGGACCAAATTACAAGCTTCATTTTCGGGCAGTTGCATTTTTCCTCGCAATTTGCGTGCATGAAAACCTTTTTAGCGTGCATAATATTCAGTGTGCGCGTGTAAATAAATATTTTTGCCTATATAAAATCTTCATTGTGTATACGCCAACTTTCATGTACGTAAATGTTATGTGTACCTCAAAAGTTGTACACACACACACACAATAAATGTAAACGAAAAGGCTTTGGCAACATGGGGACTTTTTTTTTTTCAACTTCGAGCGTATGTGTGTAAACATTTGTACGTACATAATTGTAGGCTTGTAGGCGTTTGAGGGTAATTTTCCTATTTTTAAAAATAAAATTGAGCGTCTGTGCAATCATTTGCACGTACGATAACATGGAGTGTGTACTACATAACCCTCTTCTCACTCCAAATTTTTGTAATTAATCCTAAAATTTCTGAATGCATTTTGCCTGAACCCCTTTTTAATAAGGTTCATTATCATATTTGATCTTTATGTCACTTTTATCGTCACAGTGAAATAAATTTGCCTTAAATTGTATAATTCACCTGACTCTTTTAGTGTTAACGGCTCACTCATATGTACACAGGGTTGACAAAAGTAAGTTGACACCACAATAATTGTCCTTAAGAACAAATGGCAAAGCTCATCAATGGAGTGTCATATATATATATATATATATATATATATATATTGTAACTAGTCAACGCATATGTATTAAAATGTTCAAGTCCGTCAGAACGTGCTCAAACAAGTTTGGACATGTCATGTTGAACAAACAAAAATTTAGGCCCCACCCTTTATTCTTTATTTTGAGCTTAAAATGGTTCCGTAGTAATAAAACTTAATTGAAGGGTAGTGTGTTTACTCTTTCTTCTCTAGTTATATTTTTATAATAGACTGTACATACTTCAAGGAGAGATGTTTGTCCCTGACTGTTTGTCTTGTCTTCGTTGGGGAATTGATATCATAATTTTTCTTTGTAGGCACGCATTGCAATCTGTAGCAGGTGTTTTCTTTCTATTTTGTAGTCCTTTCTATTAATAATCTTTTAAGTTTAATTACTTTTGCCATTGTATTTATAGCGCTGATGTTTATACTGTACTGCGCGCGTTTAGGTCTTGCAATCCTGGCTAACGTCGTTTCATTGACAAATTATTTTGGGTTAAGGTTGGATAGCATCGGTTGGATTTGGTTAAGTTAGGTTAGGTTAGTTTGTTTGGGTGTTGATCGTGTATTTCGTTGACCGAATGGCTATACCAGTAGGTCATTACAGTTAGCAATGTATTTCAAAATGTCGAAATTTATATTTAAAATTAAAAGGAACATATATATATATATATATATATATATATATATTATATATTATATATATATATATAAATATATATATTATATATATATATATTAGTGATTTAGTGGTTGTCCGCAACCGCACATATTCTCAGCGCAACTGCATTTATGAGTGCGGTTATTACGGTTGCTTGAGGATATCTTCTTACTCGGGCAACCAAATGCTATAAATGCTAGTGTAATGGCTATAAATGCTATAAACGTCGCCAAATGCTGTTCCTGTCATGCCTCATGCCTTCACTCAAGGGTGCAAAAAAGTCCTTGGATGTCCTCCCTCAAGTGTTCCTAGTGAACAATTATTTAGTAGAGCAAGGATCATCTACGATGAAAAAAGGAATAGGCTGAAGGGGGACAAAGCTGAAAACTTTAATTTTTGAAATACAGTCTCCCAGCAATTCAATTTAAATATAAGGATTAAATAGTGTATATATATATATATATATATTATATATATATATATATATATATATATTATAATTATATACACCACTTTTGAATCGGCGGGGGGTTGGGGAAAGTGGTTGATGGGATACAAAACGCGTTGGGTCCTCGTCCCGCATCCTGGAAACACATTTTACAGTTTAGATTATAGTCATTCTATTGTAGACTGTGAAAAGTGTGGCTAAAACGTGATATTTTATTGTGTTGTTTATTCTTAGATAATACAGGGTGATCAAAAAGTAACGCAACCCATGGGAAAACGATTTATTTCAGAGCAAGTGCTGGAAGTGGGCACCGTTCTGTGCTTCACACAAGTGGATACGGCGATTCATGTTCTTAAAGACCCTTTGCAACGTTTCCTGTGAAATTGCATCAACACACTTCTGAATCATCGCCTGCAACAGAAGGAAAAAATCAATTATGTGCGTTTCTCCATGGGTTGCGCACATAATTGATTTTTTCCTTCTGTTGCAGGCGATGATTCAGAAGTGTGTTGATGCAATTTCACAGGAAACGTTGCAAAGGGTCTTTAAGAACATGAATCGCCGTATCCACTTGTGTGAAGCACAGAACGGTGCCCACTTCCAGCACTTGCTCTGAAATAAATCGTTTTCCCATGGGTTGCGTTACTTTTTGATCACCCTGTATTATGATGTTATAGGGTACATAACCGCAACCGCGCCGAGCTCTATTTGTAAGCTTCGCAACCGCAACCGCAGACCTATGAAAAATGACAACCGCTACATCACTAATATATATATATACTGTATATATATATCGTAGTAGTTCCGTATGTTGGTTTTTCTTTACACGAAGGTCAAGCTGGTGGCCCCATCTCTAGGCCTGGCCTGATGGAGGAGCTAGTTGCTCTCTTGCGATTTCCACCCCACATAGCCAGGCACACCTGGCTCATCTGGTACTGTCCTCAGCGAGGCGTCTATCCTTCTTTTGAAGAATTCCACGTTAACACCAGTTAACAGCTGGTTCAATAATCTTTGCCCCAATGCCCCATGACAACCAAGCTATTTTTCTTTAAAATTGAGTGTGTTCCTTCTCTGGCCTTTAGTTTGGGAACACTACACATTCTACATTTCCTATTTTCCATTTTCCTCTTCTTTGCAGTAAATATAGATTTAATTTACGAAGTCTTTCACAGTAGTTGAGTTCTTTGCAGCCATCAATCTTGGCTGATTTTTTTAAAAATTTCTTCTTGTTTATTAATTTCTTTTTATATACGAGGACGTCAGGACCAGGGCCGGATTAAGGGTTTCGTAGGCCCTGGGCACTTTTCTATCGTAGGCCCCTAAATTTGCCGATGCACCGTCTATTTAGTTGCCTTTTTTAACTTAGACCCAAATTGTACCCTTGTGAATGTGCTTGTTCTCTTAGCACTATAGCTAACTAAATTACAGTAATTACTGTATATAACATAATATAAATATAAACATCACGCCAGCTCCGTGCGTGCTGCCACCTGTAGTTTCAGGCCAGTCAGGTGTGGCGGGTGTCTAAGCACTAAGCAAATAGATACTAAATTAACGTCTATATATAATCACTTGGTCTTATGTCTATAATCTATTTCTCTCTTGTCAAACTTTATAGAATTTTTAAATTTATTCTGTTGGCCTCTAAAACTTCATAGGCCATACCACTGTGCCCCCTTGATAATCCGGCTTTGGTCAGGACTGAGCAGTATTCAAGTTTTAGGACGATTAGTTTTTCAGCAGGGGAATCATTACTCTCTTGTTCCTTCTTTTGAAGGTTCTCGGTACTTGTCCCGCAACTTTCTTTGGTTTGTTTATCGTTATCTGATTTTGTATTTCAAATTTCGCATCGTCGGTCATTATAACCCCTAAATCTATTGCTTTCTTGCTTCTCTGAATTTCCTGTTTATCTGGGACATAATATGCTATCTGTTTTAGTTTCTCATTTTTCCATGCGTCAAAAGCTGAAATTTCTCGGTGTTAAATTTCATATTGTCTTCTGACCATTTGTATATTCTCTTTGCGTCCCTCTGTAGGGCCTCCACCTCTTCTGCATTATTGATTTTTCTGCTGATTTTTGTATCGTCCGCAAAGGATGTTACTATACTGTTGTTGGTTACTTCATTGTTTATGTCTGTTAGCATGATAATGAATAGGAGTGGGGCCAGTACTGTTCCTTGTGGTACTCAGCTCCGTACGAGTACTTGCGGTTTTGATTATGATATACCTTGGAATTTTACGACTTGTTGACGTTCTTTGAGGAAGTTGTAGATCCATTTTCTCACTTTGACTGTTATTCCCATATGTTTAATTTTAAGTGCTATTATACCATGATCATATTTGTCGAACGCTTCAGCAAAATCCGTGTATATGACATCGCAATTTTTAATGCTTTCAAGTGTGTCTACGATATTGTTATAGTGATCTATTAGTTGTGATGGGCATGATCTTCCTGATCGGAATCCGTGCTCGTTTTCACTGAATCTTTCCATTGTCTCCAAGAAGTCATAGAATTTTTCTCTAACCATTCTTTCAAATATTTTGGTGAGGTGGGCCGTCAGTGACACTGGTTTATAGTTCTTTGTTGGAGATCTATCCCGTCCTTTATATATAGGAACAATGTTCGCTCTTTTCAAGATGCTCGGTATTTCCCCCGTGTCCAGGGATCTTCTCCATATCCAGTATAGGGATGTAGCTATTTCATTTTTACAGTTTTTAATCAATAATGCGTTCCATTTGTCCAGACCTGCAGCTGAATGTGATTTCATTTGTCAAAAAAAAAATATATATATATAACATATATATATATATATATATATCCGCGCAAGATGAGAGAGAGAGAACGAAACGAATGAAAAAATGAGGTAACCACCCGGGAATCGAACCCGGGATCTTCCGATTGCCGGTCAGATATGATAACCACTACACAATGGGCCTCACTCATTCAAATGCCGTAATTTTTCTACATACGCGCAGAAACCAATGCCCCAAGGGGGCACCTCCCGCATGCCGTAACATTATATACATTTAACTGCAAACACGCAGTATAATTAACGTAAAGAACGACGCTTGTATAGGAGATATTCCGCGCAAGATGAGAGAGAGAGAACGAAACAAATGAAAAAATGAGGTAACCACCCGGGAATCGAACCCGGGATCTTCCGATTGCCGGTCAGATATGATAACCACTAGAAGAATTACGGCATTTGAATGAGTGAGGCCCATTGTGTAGTGGTTATCATATCTGACCGGCAATCGGAAGATCCCGGGTTCGATTCCTGGGTGGTTACCTCATTTTTTCATTTGTTTCGTTCTCTCTCTCTCATCTTGCGCGGAATATCTCCTATACAAGCGTCGTTCTTTACGTTAATTATACTGCGTGTTTGCAGTTATATATATATATATACACCCGCGAGATAATTCGTCACCGTACTCAAAGACAACGGAATACTTGTTTGCATAAATCTTTCCAACCATTATCACCACCCAAAGAGACTCTTGGCTAAAATTATATCCAACACTGAATATAACCATTAAATATAATAATTTGTGAAGGAAAAATAACAATGAAATACAACCATTCATTAAGACCATTACCACGAAATAACTTGGTTCGTTCTTCACTATCATTAATTATTTTTCTACATTTGTTCCAGACATATATATGTGTGTGTGTGTGTGTGTGTGTGCGCGTATGCATGTATGTTTGGTTCCCATGTGCCGGCTGGTATTTCTAAACATCTTCCTCTATTTTTCTTTACGAGCTTTTAACATAATGACTTCAGATGTTGAAAATGTTTGACAAAGTTATTTTAGAGTTGAATTATAAATAATTTTAATCTGTCTGTTTAATGTACTTTAAACGCTTCAATCATTGCCAGATATTTTGCTCAAAGGTTTGCGATATAGAAGAGTCTCCGTGTTGGGAGAACGGAGCATGTTTGAATGTGTGGGAAAAAGATAATTTGAAAAATATAAGTTCGATTGCTTTACAATCTTCACAGTTATATATATATATATATATATGTATATATCATACACTTCACTTTGCTGAAACGCAAACGTGCGTGTAGCGACATTTAGCGGTGCCGCCATAAGTTTATCCTTTTTTTAAGTCGTTAATATCATGAAAAGAGGGACTGTAATAAAAGTTGGGTTAGGTTTAGTTAATTCGTTTATTTAGATTAGGTTAAATGTCGCCATCCACAAGTGAAAATATGAAAAATATCGTGGTTCTATAAGGTAGCTATAGTATTTGTGTGTGTGTGTGTGTGTGTGTGTGTCTGTATACGTGAGGTTGGCTGTGTGATAATTCACAAACTTTGTGGGGTAATTTTTTTGTGAGGTACATTAAAAGAATTTTTATAAAAATCTACGAATATCTTAATTGTTGGAAAAAAGATATGTTAATCCTGACTAGGTTAGGTTAGGCTAGGTAGGGTCAGTTAAAGTTAGGTTAGGTAAAGTTGAGTTAGATCCCAGCAAACAATTTTACGTAGATACGATGTTGCCACAAGGTTGCATTTTAGCACTATGATGTATACGTTATACAACGTAAATTTGTGTGGTCTCAATTACGTTTTCACAACGTTGTAATATTACATAAACTTTACGTAGATACAACGTTGTCTCAACGTCTCAAGGCTAGAATTTGGCCCAACAAAAGCGCCCTATTTGAAATAGTAGCATGCCGTATGTAACTCCGTTACAATTTTGTAACAAAGAATAACGTAATACGAAACTATATGCTGTGGATGTAAAACCTTACGTGCAGACAACGTCTATGCTACGTACAAAATATTACGTCAGAAGTTTACTTGTAGTACTTTACGCCTTAAGCAACGTATCAACGTTGCAATATAATGTTTGAGTTTTACATTGTGACAACGTCAGTACAACGTCAATTTCTGACATGACCAAGATTCAACCAGGATATAACACGAAGTGTGTTTGCTGGGATAATACCTCACTATTTAGAGACTTAACAGAAAACACCCTTCGAGCCCGCGACTGCGTCCGGAGCACTTATTACGCTATTTTCGGTTCGATAGCACTAAGGTGAAATTAGGTTAAGTTAATTAGCCTTTTAGATATGTGGCTTTATAAAAGTTGGTATCTCGCTTGTGCGGAGATATATATATATATGTGTGTGTGTGTGTGTGTGTGCAGGACCGCCGAGAGGGCGGGGAAGCCGAGATAAATCCCGGGGACCCGGACCTCTAGAGGGCCCAGAAAGAAGGGAGATAAAATCTAAAAATATTAATAAAGCAATTGATTAAATAACAGAGAGGAAATATAATTAATGAACATACATTTGATAGAGATTATCATAGTCAAACTGAAACAGATAAAATATTATCTGCGGTCCACCAATGCCCAAGACCGACTGACAGATCTGAGAACCATTGTAATTGAAAGCCAATTAGCCCGTACTTTAAATTTCATCAGAATCGTTTACCACTTTGCTAGAGAGAAGGCAAAGAAACTACACTTCTAATTATCTTGCAGTAAACAGTTGTCTTGCCTGCATTTGTAAATTGTATTGTGACAGAATTAATATAATTGATTCGAAAAATAAAATGGTCATTTTCCTCTGAGTTGTTTATTCATACTGTATGTTTTGAATAGTGACTTGGACATATAATCAGTTTGCTTGTTATGTACACAAAAAAACATTCATAATAAAATACTGAGTAAACAGGGGGACCCATATACCAATCATTTCCCGGGGCAGCTCTCGCGCGCGGCCCTGTGTGTGTGTGTGTGTGTGTGTGTGTTGATGCTAAATCAAACAGCCAAGGATTGCCTCTCTTTGAACATTATCCTTCACTACATTTCCTAAAAGAACACACACACACACACACACACACAACACACACACCTATATATATATATATATATGTATAATGCGTACGTCATTGAATCATTAATTTTCCCCTGTGGGCTATACAATAAAAGAGAAGAATGACGATAAATTTTTTATCGTGGTCGATTGTTCCCCAGAGAAAATCCTTCATTAATAATAAGGGGACTTATTAAGGTACTCACGCACAGAATAACATAATAAGGTTTAAAAGGCCACTCCGCCATAATACTCCTATAACCTCATTCTAGCGGTTGGGTTGCTGATCAGGGGGTCATGTGATCGAGTCCGGGCGAGGACTTTGTGATTTCTTGTCTTCGTTCGTGGGCTGTGGTTCAGATTCTACGTTAAGCTGTAGATCTACGAGTAAGGTGGAACGAAAAGCTTGACCTTCATCAGAATGAACAATTCGGGCGGAAGCAAAAACTAAGCATATATATATATATATGGGTAATGGAGTGTTAATAATAATAATAAAGTTTACAAAGTTATCTGTAGTTCTGGAAAACGTTAGTGGAATTGGTAAAACCATTTGGAAAGAGTGGAACCTCACTAATGGTATTATTGTTTAGAAGAACGAAATAAATAGTTTTTTTATTGGATTACAGAACATGTGTTTCACGCAATATATAGAACTAGAAATTACTCTGTATAGATGCTTTTATTTGTTTCAAAGGAAATCACAAGGTTAAGCCGGAGAACGTATATGTGTACGCTTCAATAATAATAATACAACAGTTATTACTAAACCACTCATTATTTGAATTGTGGAAATTAATTTTGGGTCCATTTCCTTTTCTGAAGGATGAAGTTCGTACGAGATGGAACGCTTGAAACGAAGTTCAAATAGACATAATATTAAATAGTCTTTAAAAAGAGTTATTATAAACACTTTAACGTAATTATTCCTCTTCCTTTTCAAAATTTATATAACGATATGAATTACTATTGTTAAATATATATATGTAGCCTATATTATACATTACAGTCAAAAGCCAAATCACTCAATACGCGTAATGACTGGTTAGCACGCGTATTGATAGACTGATTTCGGCTTTTAACCGTGACATATATATATATATACTGTCCACTGATTAATTATCACATCTTGATGCGTCATGAAAGATTTATTGGATGTACAGTTAAGTAATATTACAATAGTAATGCATTGCAAAGGTAAACAATAAGACACAGGCCTAATACACCTGCCTTTGCGAATCCTTACATACAATATGTTAGCATTCAAATATGTAAACATCAGAATTAAGTACATTCGTAGAAAGTTCACCACACACACACACACGCTATTATGTTTCAGTTACTAACCACAAAAAGAAAAGCGATATTCTGTATTTAAAATAAAGACCTACGACCATTCTTCAAAAGAGAAGATTTGCACGTTTAAGACTGAATCTTTCAGAAATTGCATTTCTGTAAAATTATCCGATTTTGTGTTTTGTGTTGTCGATTTTGTTGTTAGGAACGCGATTTGTTGTTTCATTTCGATGCACGTTGATTCTGAAGCGGGAGGAGCCTACCGCCTCATTTACTTGGATTAACTTGGATTTTACACACACACACACACACATACACATATATACGTATATAGTAACTAGTTTCAGGAATTTCTTCCGACATTTCGTCAGCATTTCCTGCAGCGACTCCTGCTTTCACAAGCCTATTGTTCCAGCGATGCCTCCTTCGCCATTTCACATAAGGCTTTCTTTGTTTATGGATACATATCGCGACCAAGATGACGTCACATCCCTCCTTCAGTCTAAATACCTTCGAATCATCCAGCTCCAGCTACAAACTGGCGCTCGTCATGTTACAACATCAAACAGGCCCTTCGTCGGGCCTATATTAATTCTTTAACTTATATAACTCTAAATTCATTTCAGTCCCGCAAGTATAACTCCATTAATAATTAATTCATTCATATGTATTCTCATTTTATATTGTCTATTTGCGTTTTTGTTAAACAACGTTCATTAGTAATTCCTGCACTTTTCTTAGTAAACAATTAATTAATCAGCATTTTACGTTATTTGTCGCACAACATTAATTGTAGCTTTTTGGGACTTTATCATTCACTTGTTAAAAGAAAATCCAACGAAGCTTATTAATCACTTTCCTTTATTAAAACATTATTTATTCATTTAATCAAAAGATCTGATGACTTCAAGCCTCAAAGAATCAATTATTTAATTAATCTAATGGCATTTATTATAGGGCCTATTGTCAACTGGCCACTATATATACACATACACACACACATATATATATATATATATATATATATGAAGGACGCGAGTTTCTTTGGGTCTTCCTAGCTCGGTTAAAACTATAGATCCCCTCTTGGCGGGGCAACAAGTTTGTCCTTCATCTGAATGAACGACTCTGGCGGAATTGTTGACAGACTCTGACAGAAACTATACACGTAAATTTCGATTCGCATTCGAGATGATATTAATTGGTTTAGAATTTAGAGGTGTTTTTTTTCATTTATTTATTTATTGTCGATTTTAAGCGTTTGTTTATATAAATATTTCATCTTTGAATTATTCATTATTTAGTCAATACAAACGTTAGTTTATTTTATCTTTGGTCACGTTTGGGTAAATTCCTCTTTACGACTGTTCACTTATCTATTTAATTTGATTACACGCGTTTGCAATTGATTAGAGATTATATTGTTTTTAACATTTGGCAGATATTTGGCAAACTCTTTGAGAGATATTTTCCCAGTAAGGCCTAAAGTTTAAAGGCCAAATTAAACAGAAAAAAATAAATATCAGTACTCCAATTAGCAACTATATGTTGAAATTATCGTAATATTGTAATAACCGTGATATTATTATGTTATTTCCACCAATAAAGATCAAGATTGATTAATTTTTACTTTGATCGCTTTTCCTCAATTTCAAGATTGTAAATTTAAGTGATATTGATCCGTTTTAAGGATATAAAGATCTGGGTTTCTTTTCTTTTTTTATGTTTGGTTTAACTTTATTGGTCCCTTTTAGAGGAATGGATTTTAGTGGTTTTGAACAGTCGGAGGTACGTTCTAATTTTCCATTTGTTTCATTTACGACTTCCAAATATATATACACACGGTGTAGTAGTTAGCATTGCTGACTACGAATCCACCGGCCCCGGTTTCGATTCCCAATGACGGCAGTCGGCGCGTAGCAAACCCAGCTGTTCATCCTTCAATACAATAAAAATTGGCTGGTAGATAAATGGGTATTCTGGGTAGCCTTGTGGTTAAGACACTGGGCTGCTGATCTGGAGGTCGTGAGATCGAGTCCGGGCGAGGACTTTGTAATTTCTGACTACTCGTGGTGGGTCTCGTTCGGATTCCACGTTAAATTGTAGATCTAAGGTGGAACAACTAGTTCCTTCGGGCGGAAGCAAAACCAAGGTTAACCAAGGTGTGTATATATATATATATATATGCTGTATATGTGTGTGTGTGTGTGTGTAAGTGTACGTATGTACCTGTAGTGACATTAGCGGTGTTCTTATATGATAGTTTCAAACTTTTTTCTAGAAAATGTTTTAATATGAAAAAAGGGATATAATATTTAGGCTAGGTTATGTTAGGTTAAATTAATTAGATTAAGTGTCGCCATACACAACTGAAAATGTAAAAATGCCATCGTGTGTGTGTGCGTGCAAGAAAATAAATTTGCACCGTCCGTTTTCTATTTGGTAAGTGGGGGTAATTCGTTCAAAATTTATTTTCGATTATTTATCGCAACAGAACATATTTTTTATTGACAATTTTTTGGCCTTTTCTTCTCCCGTTTCATTGTTTTCTCTTTACTTTTATGAAATCCAATCCGTATCAACGTTTCTACACACACACACACACACACACACACACACACACACACACACATATATATATACACTGTGTATATTTTTTTTTTTTTTTTTTTAAGTTCGGGAAGAACCGATTCGCCTCTATTTAAAAGGGCATATCTCGGCGGAAAAACAAAGAAAAAGTGAGAGGAAAGACAGAGGAAAAAGAAAGGGTGGAGGGGACAGTCGAAGTGGAAAAAGACCAAGGATGACAAGGACTGCAGGGTCGAGCCCCATCATCCTTGGGTGCTAGGGCCGGGAGGGCGCACGTGAAACCTCCAGGAACAAGCACGTACAAACGAGCACAAAGAGCACTCAAGAGCACGAGCTTAGAACCCCCTTGCGGGGCACTGTGTATATATACAGTATATAAAACCATAGTAAAAAATCCCTTAGTTTTGCTTTCGTCAGAATCGTTCAGTCTGACGAAAGTCAAGCTTATTACCCTACTCTACACCTTCCGCCCGAATTGTTCATTCTGACGAAGGTCAAACTTGTTGCTCCATTTTCGACCTACAGCTTAACGTGAAATCCGAACCATGACTCACTATGAGTGGTCAAAAATTACAGTTCTCGCCCGAACTCGATCTCACGGCCTCCCGATCAGCAGCAGCCCAGCGTCTTAACCACTAGGCTACCCACGGTACCTGGTACCCATTTATCTACTAGCCAATTTTTATTATGTGGAAGAATGAACAGCTGGGTTAGCTACGCGCCGCCTACCGTCATTAGGAATCGAACCTAGGGTCGATGTATTCGTAGTCAGCGATACTAACTACTGCACCACCGAGGCGCATACATATTGTTGAACAATGCAGTGGAATTATTGACTATTCTACAAACATATTTAAACCTATTTATACTCTGACATCTAAAGTTTTCCCGTTTGACCGAGAAGTCCTAGGATAAATTACCAGATGAACCGAGTCGCATTGTTTACAGCAGATAGAATACTCGTAGATACAACCAACTGCATCATGTGGACTGTTTTAGTCGAGATTTAATGGTATTTTTATACTTAAAAACTTCGTAAATTCCACTCGTTTTAAGGTAAGGTGGGAACATATTTAAAATTTATAGGGTAAGGGAGCATATAGATAATTTTTATGATCAAATTCCTCGTGAACTACGCTATTATAATACGGGCTTTTGTTTTACAACTTTGCTTAAACAATTTACTGGAAATTGAATAGGATAAAACATACTTTAATACCAATATTCATAATATTGCATAACTCAAAATCTAAATATTCAATGCTAACAACTTTTAGTGCTTGTGTGTTTAATTGTGAAATTCATTATTATCACATATATATATATATATATATATAAAATACGAACGTCTCTCCTCATATTGTAGCCTGATTGCATCGTGTATCAGAGGAGAAAATTAATTTTGAGTTTGTACAAAAGTTTACATGCAATTATTAAGGCATTCTGTGCAAACATGTAATGAAAGATATTAAATTGAAAATGAAAAGAAGGGGCTTAAAGTTTGGCTTCTATTTAATAACACTTAATAAACGTTTAACGGAAGAAGAATAAGAAGAAGAAGAAGAAGAAGAAGAAGAGGTAATAATACTTATTATTACCAGAATAAGAGATCAGAAGTTCTACTCTAGGTTAGGTCATGAAAAAGAAGATAATCATGTTCAGGAAGAAAGAAAAAGGCAAGAAGTTGTTCGGGAGAGGAAACGCAACTTTACATACAATTTTTACACTTATCAACACGTATAAACTATTTATTTCGAAAAAGGAGAAAGAGTCCAAGAGTCTTCTTCCACCCACTGCTTTCAGTAAAAGTTTTGAAATAAGAAGTATAGGAGAGTTAGAAAAAGAACAAAAAAGAAATGTAGTAGTGTGTGTGTGTGTGTGTATATATATATATATATATATATATATATATATATATATATATATATATATATGATACACAGACCGTGCATGGAACAAGGAACTCTTCTAGGAAAATTAAATCCACTATAGTCCGAATAAATAATGGTAAATGACAAATACTATAGTTTTTTCTTTTTCTTGATGCTAGCCCGACGTGGGCAACGAGTCACTCGCAAAGAGGTCCCAAAAATATAGCTTCCTTCACCAGCTATCTGCAAAGTAGATAGGATCCAGCTTTGGGACAGGATCTAGGGTTTAAAGTAGCCGATCCCAGCTACATTTAGAACCTCAATATAAGCAAAAGACTCGCTGCCTTCACGTCGGATTGAATACATCAAAGAAAAAGGGGTAACTATTATATTTTTAGCCAAAAAACAAAACTTAAACCCCAACTGGCAGAATTTAGCGTCCACTTTTCAAGGCACATAACATGTCCGTTTCATGATGGGAATGAACTCAGAATGGTTCCCTGAGGTTTTCTATGATACACACAGACCGTGCATGGAAGAAGGAATTTCTAGGAAAATTAAATCCACTATAGTCCGAATAAGTAATGGTAAATGACAAATACTATATAGTTTTTTTCTTTTTCATGATGCTAGCCCGACGTGGGCAACGGGTCACTCGCAAAGAGGTCCCAAAAATATAGCTTCCCTCACCAGCTATCTGCAAAGCAGATAGGATCCAGCTTTGGGACAGTATTTGTCATTTACCATTACTTATTCGGCCTATAGTGGATTTAATTTTCCTAGAAGAGTTCCTTGTTCCATGCACGGTCTGTGTATCATAAAAAACCTCAGGGAACCATTCTGAGTTCATTCTCATATATATATACTGTATATATATATATATATATATATATATATATATATATATATATATATAGCAAAAGCATGAGTTCGTTCCTTCATCATTACATTCTTTGCTCGATGTAGACCATTCGTAATCGTGCACTGTTAATTGAAGTAAATTATATAATATCCTGCAAAGACTGAATTTCATTTGTGTTTGAGATGAGACCCTCTTCCCCCTCTAAGCCGCACCATTAAGAAGGATCTCCAAATCTCCCTCTTGACAATCCTCCGACGATCCTCCGGCGATCCTCCGACAGATCAACATTGTGTCATTGTTTTTGTGCGTTTATTTTATTATGTTGGTATGCTCAGGAGAACGGCAAAAACGTATAGTTTGAATATTTGCGCATTCCGAACCATAGTTGTTTACGATCCTATACTTATTTCCCTCAAGTCAACGTTTCTTAAACTGTGGGGCGCACCCCTCCTGGGGAGAGAAAAATCCGCTGAAGGGGGATTCGAGGAGGTTAATGAAGGGAAAGAAAAGTAAAAATGGCGATATTTTCAGTAATTTCATTCACTATCACTGTATCATGATCAGTTATGTAGTCAAGACCACCATGGCCGAGACCGAGACCAGGAAAAAGGTCTCGAGACCGGTCTCGTGTCCCACACCACTGTATCATGATAGTGATATTATGATATGTACAAATTATTTAGAAGACATTTCATGATACATTAATAAATGATACATTAATACATGAAACACTCATTTTTAATGCTATCTTATTACCGGTACTCACTATAATACCAATAAATTACACTCCTTCAGTACTATTTTGAATTTAAATAAGGGGTGGGTGGGCGCGAAGGGTTCACTTCAGTTCAATAAAAAAAGTTTGGGAAAGGCTTTTCACTGGTTGTGACTCCTAAGAGTGTCCATACCCATACCAGGAAGTATCATTGGAGAACTCCCAGTGCTCTGAAACCAGGCCCGGCCAGCCCCTCCTACCACATTTACGAGGCAAAATGAACTACTACTCTATCCTAACTAACCCTTCCTGTAAGCAGTTCCCTTTTATATATTGACACATTTACTGAAGGTTTAGTAGGGGGCATAAAGTGAACGCAACTCTTCGGAGGTTTTGACTTACGAGAATTGTCATACATTAAAAAAAGAAAAAGATGAAAGTGATGATGATAATGATAATGATGATAATGATGACGATGATGACAAAATACAAATACGATACTAAGCAACCTTTTTTCAAGTTATCCGTCATAAAAAATTTTATGACCTCCAAATAACAAAATATGAAACATTAAACGTTAACTTATGATCGAGCGATCTTCTTTTGTTTTCCTTATTATGATGTGAGTCACGTACCTTAGTCCCCTCCCCCCCTTTCCCCCAAGAAAAAAGGTTGGTGTCTCAAAATAAAATCCTTTAATGGAATTATGACATGAAAATAAAATGCTGCAGAATATTCAAAAAATCCATTATTTACTCCTTATATAAAATCTAATTATTATTATTATTATTATTATTATTATTATTTCTGAATTAAGTCGCTCTGTCGTGTTAAAAATTGGGTAAATCTGTTGTTTCTTTAACTGTTTTCTTGTCTATTCCTTTTGATGACGTTTCGTTCAATGCTTCTGAGCATCTTCGCGGATTGTTAGGTATTAATTTAGGAGTGCAAAAATGCTTATATGCGTTGAAGGCTTTGCGTGAGTGCCAATAATGTCTTCGTAGTGGCAGACGAGCCACGCGTTAAATATTAATTAATAAATAATTGTTGCGGAATTGCGCGCGAAGGAAGGAGAGCGAAATATCTCTCTCTCGTTGAGTCATAAAAAGACAGCTTGAATGCGGTGATTTTTTATCCTAAACTAATGCGGAAGACCCGAGAAATTGCTATGTAGATTAGATAATAATCCTACTTTGATGAATCTTAATCCGCACTGCAGGTGAATTTCTCGCTCGGCCAGCCCCTTAATCCATTTTCCCATTTGAGATCTACCATTTGCGACTGCTCCCAATTTGGCTTTCCCATTTTTTCCCCTCTTTTTTGTCTACCAAATTCCCGTTCTTTATTCCCTCACGCTCTTATACGCGACTCTCCCCACTCACTCAAGTTGGTCCGTGTGTGTGTGTGTGTGTGTATCTTTCGGGTCGGGCGCAGAGCATTTATTATTATATACATATATATATATATCATATATTCATCATAACCGTTTTCATTTCTGTTTTACGTCCGTGGCGCAGTCCGGCATGATGAGTTAGAAGTCACTGAGTCAAGATTACTATACGCTAAATCTCATCTTAATAAAAATTCTTAAATGAAGATGTTACAAAAAGTTACGAACGTTACACGCTCCTAATAACCTTCTATCTCTTGTCTTTGTGTTTTATTGTGATTTGAGATATGTGACCCTCTTTTTAATCATTAGCAGCAATTTTAGCGAGACGGGAGACGGTCAGCGACTTTTATCTCTCTTCAAAGTACTTCAGTGACGTGCATATAATACACACACACACACACACATATGTGTATATATGTACATATATAGCTTCACTCCCTTCTTATGGAAAGTACGTTGCTGTGATTGATTACACAGAAAAATATATTTTAAAAGTTCTCATTTGCATGCAAGCCGTTAAGCGTGAAATATCTAACAAGCCCATATTTAAACCATGTACGTCTCTCTCTCTCTCTCTCTCTCTCTCTCTATATATATATATATATATATATATATATATATCCCTGCCTATGTAGCCTAGTGGTTAGGATGCTGGGTGCTGATCGAGAACGTGATATTGAGTTTGGGTAAGTACTTTATAACTTCTGACTTCTTTGGTGGGTCCTGGTTCGGATTCCATGTTAAACTATAAATCTAAGGTGGAGCGAAATGCTTGACCTTCGTCAGAATGAACAGTTCGGGCAAAACTAAGGTAAATAAGGTTATATATAAGATGTCATCAGTAATCAATAAGTTAGAGACATGGTTTATTTAGTCTACTGTTAGATTTCAAGCCAAGGCGGAATACTTCACGTCAATAGTTTTTTGTATAGTCAATCTTACTAGTGTTTATTTTGTCTGACGCCAGACGATTTTATCCAGTCTTAGAGACCTTTTTGCAACAAACGGTTAAACTGTCGGTCCCCGTCTGCAAGAATGTAGAAAGCTAAACCCGCGTGAGTAATAACTTTTTAAAACTTTAAAGGTGTGTACATACCTACCCTATGATGATTATATATATATATATATATATATATATATATATATATATATAAGCAGTAAAATAATTTGTATTTTTCTGTGTGTGTGTGTTGTGTGTGTGTGTGTGTGCGTGTGTGTGTGTGTGTAATAGAGGTTGAGTGTTTGATAATTCACAGTGGATTTTTTTTATTTCAAGTGAGGTTACACTATATTGGTACCTTAAAAAACCATTATATCAGATTGATTAGATTAGAAGAGATTAGATTAAAGACTTTGTAAGGCCCTCTTTAAGGGCCTCCCACAAAAGACCCTTCGGGACCCCAATTCGCTAGGAAGCCTCATTGTTTCGTACCCCGAGATAAATGATTCTAAGGTTTCTGGATAAGTTTGTTTCGGAGGTTAGTTATTTTCCTATATAATAAATTAAGAGAGAGAGAGAGAGAGAGAGAGAGAGAGAGAGAGAGAGAGAGAGAGAGAGAGAGAGAGAGAGAGAGAGAGAGAGAGAGCAACATTAACTCATCCACAAATTATCCACAAATATTCACGTATCTTTCATATTTAAAAAACGGACATTAATATAATGACTTTTGTACGTTTGCAGTCCGTTGATTTATCATTCGTGACATATTAATTACCATTTACAAGCAATTAAAGACAAGTATTATTACACAGTTAAATAAATACAAGAAAATCATTTTTTTTTTTTTTTTTTTTTACTTACTTACTTTTGACGCGACAGAGAACTTATATTTAGAAATTATGATACCAAAATGATGAAAAGAAAAAATAGATTCGCGGTTGTAAATAAAAATGAATTTCACCAAATTTTTCATGCCAAAATTATATTTATGTGATACAACATAATATGTATAATTGTACACACACACACACACACATACGTACAAACACACACACACACATACGTACACACACACACACACACACTCTATATATATTTGTGTGTATGTGCCTTGAGCATATATGTACTATTTCAAGGACAGTGGTTTTTAGTAGTTTTAAGTATATTTCAAAGTTGCTCCATAATTAAAATTAATAATAATAAAAAATAATAAATTAATTTTCCCTCTTCCTCTGACCTTGAGTGACATCTTAACTGTTCTCTGAACCTGTGATTGCAGTGCCAAAACGGGTAAATTGTCGGACACTTTTCATCTGCTGACACTGATAAAAACGAACAGCGAACACGTATTTATAATCAGTATATATACATATATACTGTGTGTGTGTGTGTGTGTGTGTGTTTGGACAGTGTTTATATGTAATATACGCTTTTTCTTTTATTCTTTGAAAATGGTGTGTTAAAAATACTTCCTCACACAAATTCATACTGTTTTTTAGTAATTATATACGGTACTAAATTCATTATGAAAGTACCAAGTTAAAAACGCTTCACGTCTGTCAGTCGAAGTATTTTAACACATACTTTTTATTAAAAATCACCACACCATTTTACTCACTGCCCTTTCATGTTTATCCTGAGTGTGAAAATTTGTAGAATTTTAATGTATTTGGCTTAAAAGTAGTTTTTATTGGGATAATAGTCTCGTAATAGTTTTTTAAATATGGAATATTTATTAATTTAGTACATGGCTATAATTTTTTTTCTCCTTTTAACATGTTTTCATAAGAAATTACTGCATAGGTGGAGAAAAATGCTATATATATATACTGTATAGGCATTTATCAGGTATGTACTGGTGTGTGTGTGTGTGTGTGTGTGTAAACTGATGTAACTAATTTACCGTTAACCTAACGTCTAAAAATTATTTTCTAGTCCACAGTTCTGTTAAAAATTTGTTAATGAGGCCCTTTTTTAAAAAAGCAAAGACGTCATTTGCGTAATTTTTCCATAAATGAGAGTTTAATAGAGAGTTTAATAGGATAAAAGAGTTAAATATTTTTAATGTGGAAGTCACATACCGACAATGAGAGAGTTAATTTATAAAGCTTTCAAAATACTTTTTTGTTTCATTAATATTATTGCTTCCAAAATTTTAACTGTTCCTTTAGATAAAATTTCATGTATTTCGTGTAATTTATTTATTTGTTAAAATGTTGTATTTAGGTTGATTTTTCATCCGCAAATTTTGTACACCGTATTTGTATCTTGTATTCGGTTGCTTCTTCAGTCGCTATTTGGTATGCCGAGAAAATGGTAACAACATCCAAAGATGTTATAACTTCACTCCGCCATTTTATTATCTCCAATAATTTCCGCAAAATGTTCCGATTTCTTATTTTCCTCTGATAAAGGCTTGAGAATACTTCTTAACGCAATTTTCTTGCATCGTAAGTCAAAGCTTGGTTAGCGGCTGGCAACTTCAGCTCGGAAAGGAATATTGTCTTTATTTGAGCTTCGAGGAGACTGAATATATATAAACTGTTGTATTATAGCTGAAAGGAATCATTTCTGTTTCAAGTATATTTACTTTCAAAACATTCATGTATTTCTATTTAATTTGTCTCTTAAGGCGTATTGTAAGGCCTAATTCAATTTCCTTTAATTAATTTTGTCACTGATGTCATCCGAGATTACGATATCTGATCAATTTGACATTCGATCGACAAGTATATTGTAGGTTAGATTAAGTTAGTGTTTTAGGAGTGTCGAAGTTATATTATAGATCCGTTTCACCTTTTATACGCAGGAGAGCAATGTTCTCTCTTTCTCTCTTACAACATCAAATTGAGAGCAATGTTCTCTCTTTCTCTCTTACAACATCAAATTGAGAGCAATGTTCTCTCTTTCTCTCTTACAACATCAAATTGCGATAAAGTTATGGTTAAGTCTTTTCATGATGTGTTGTAACTGTTATGTTATTCTTTCAACTTTACGGTTATGTAAGCGTTTATTTGATTGAAAACTATGGCTTAAGAGCCTTTAGTGCAATATTCGAACGAGTTGATGAATGATTCTACTGTACCCAGTTTATAATCATGCCTCTACTCGCAAACAAACATCAGTTGATTGATTGCTTTACATCAGTTGACTCGATGATAAGAACTTCATATTCATTACTTAAAGAATACCGCAGCTTCCATTCTAAGTGATATTTTAATTCAAATACTAAATTTTTAGGCAATTTTAATTTGTAACGCGTTGAGTGAGCGAGTACTACTGAGGGTAACTACTACTACTCGCTCACTCAGCGCGTTACATCAAAGTGATTTATGTTTAGAGATTACCTGTGGGGAGAAAAAAAAAATCAAGAATTTAATACTTTCTGCGGAAAGATCACTCTAGCTTTCAGCCGTTTAATTGATGAGTTTCAAGTTGCAAACTTAAGAAGGTGAATTCGCCATGTTCTTATACGTAAGAATCGTTATTAAACACCGACCTCGATTTTTATTTGTTTTTTTTTTGGTTTGTTGGTAGAATTTGCGTTACTATAATTTCTACACTTTTATTTCAGGCACTTAATTAAAGAGGTAGACCATAGAACTATACCAAAAGCCTCTCATTCCTCTGGTTTTATTTATACTTTCTACTTTATATTATTTTAACATTTTGCTCGTAAGAGACGAAATCACTTGGAATAATTTTAATTTTCCCAGCGGGTTGTATCACACTTAATAAAGTTCGCATAAAAATTATGACTTATTCCCCATATATATATATATTATACACATACACACAGTTACAAGGAGTTACAAGGACAAGAGGAAGCCTCAAAGACCTTCCGGTCCACTCTGGGAGGTTCCTGTTATTAAACAAGTTTATTTTCCTTTCAACTATCCTAGCAGTAGTAGAAAACTGGAAGGCTCTCTCCCCACCCTCCGCTCCCTCTCTCCCCACCTTCCACCCTCTCTCCGAGAGAGAGAGAGAGAGAGAGAGAGAGAGAGAGAGAGAGGTAAAAACTGAAATGGAGAAGGGGCAATATTTCACGCGGGATTTAATGTTTGTCTATTTTTCGAGAGCTGTATTCAACTGTTAATAAAAATAAGTCGACGATTTTCCCTTGTGGGATCTCACTCACGTCCAGATACAAATTTATGCTGATCATGTTTTTCTTTTGCAGGTAAGGAGAATTGGGATGGAAGTCACAAAGGTTCGAGTGAAAGGAACGAAAGAAGTAATCCCAAAATTTCGAACCCCACTTAGTAAAGTGTAAGTAAAAAGAGTTTGCACATTATGTATAGTGTGTGTGTGTGTGTGTGTGTGTGTGTGTGTGTGTGTCAGAGAGTGATGTATGAGGAATCGGTTGCGACAAATGTTTTGAATCATCTCACGGTCTATCTCTTGCCCTTCTCATCGTTTCGCTTTTGTTTAACTTTTTCTCTCTCTTTACTTTATTGTTTATTTATTTATTTCTGTCTCGTTTTTCTTCTTTTTAAATTTCTGTGAATTTTTCTTTGGATCAACGTTCGTTTGTCTTAATTATTTCGTTTCATTTTTATTTCCATTTTGACGTTATTGCATGGTTGCATTGTCTTGTATTTTCTCTCTCTCTCTCTCTCTCTCTCTCTCTCTCTCTCTCTCTCTCTCATAAATATATATATATATATACATACTGTATATATTTATGAAAATGGAGTTAAAGTATTCGCAGCATTTCTAACTTTGGTGATGTTTTTTCTTTTTAAAAATTTCATGAATAAAATCGTGATTTTTTTTTTTTTTTAACTTTTCTCCTCTCTTCTCCTCGTCTCATATTTTAAGCCTAAAAGTAGTGTAAATTAAGTCTTAGAGAGAGCATATGGCAGGTGAATGTTAGAGTAATTTTAATATTATATAAGAGAGATTTTGGCATCGCTCCGTATATATATATATATATATATATATATATATAAGTAATGTAAGAACCCACTATATTAATTATAAAAAATACAGAATTGAAGAAATATTAACATTTACTTGTGAAAAAACAAAAACATAAGTTATCTGTCTGCACTTGCTTACTACTATGTAAATATGCGTGTGTGTGTTTGTGAGTACGTAGTTACGTGTTCATATTGCGCATACACGAGATATCATCTATGGTAGACGTGCCTAATCTAAGCTCGTGGTGGAGCATGAAGTACCACCTTCTTCAGAATGGGATAAAATACCGCATTTCAGAAGTGATCCAATTAATTCGGATGTTAATTGCGAAAGAAGGAATAATTAATGGGACAAAAATTCGGCCGATTCTCTTTTGTAGTTTTTGCGCGCCCGAAATCTTTAATTATTTTGTTTCACGATTTAGAAAATTAATGGGTGAAGGATTACTCAAATTTTGAAGTCATAAAAATTTACAGTGGCACCGCTTTGATATAAAACAGTAATATATAATGTACATTTCTTGCAAGTGGTGTTAAAATTTTTTTCCCCTTTTTTTTGAGTGTTTTTCGATGTTATGAAAATGAGCAAATCTTTATATGAATCAAAATATTGAGCAACATTGAAGCGAAATCAACCTTGAACCTTTGTAAAATGAAAGAAAAATAAGCATAATTAGAGATACGAATGTGTATAAAAATATAATGAACTAAATATGAAACACGTTCTATATAATAAACTTTTTGCTCATCTCGATATTCAGTGCCAGTGTTCAGCGTGCCACTGTATCCTGGAGGCAAATGCAGGAAAGTAAGTGTCAGTATCAGAAAAAGACACTTAGGATGTAGAATCTGTTCGTATAACTTATTTAGTGAAATATGAAAATAATTATTAATACACGACTTACTCTAAACTGATATGATCGACGGGTAGTTTCATTGACACCCTAATAAACTAATCTAACTAACCCCAACCTAACCCAACACTGTAATAACGTGGCTTAACCTAACGCTAAAAATAACTTGTTTGTAACGCGTTACGTAGACGAAATGTCGTTAAACCGATGCGATCAAATTCATCCAAAAAAAATCTGGGATCACCTAAAGATCAGGGCCCCCAGCCTTCGTTAGTTAGCCTTATAAGGCTAACTAACGAAAATATCACGACTTAATCTAACCAATCGTTAGGTCAACTGTACGCCCTTGACGATTGGTTAGGTTAAGTCGTGATATTTTCGTTAGTTAGCCTTATAAGGCTAACTAAAGAAGGCTGGGGGCCCTGATCTTCAGGTGATCCAAAATCTGAATTTAGGATGGTCCGATTACTTCAGATGACTATTTTGTTCCTCATCCAGAGGCAATGGCTTCTCCTTAATTATAGACTACATTTATGCCCGTATAGAAACCAAAGTCCGCGTAACAGACATTTAATTAAATAAAACTACATAAATTCGTTAATTTAAAGATAATCAATTTTCGGATCTTAAAATTTGAAGAAACTGAATTTAACTTCGATTACAAATGAACTTAAGGCACATCAGGAATTAACACTTGGGAGGTATTTATGATATGAAATTAGTATTAGAAGTGTATAATATGCATCTACTACCAATTACATAATACAGATGTGTTTTTCAGCCAATAGGTAGAAATTCGTACTTTAAATTAATGTTTCCCAACCGGGTGCCGCGAAATTTCACGAAAATTACCAAATTAAGTAACTGAAAATTTGAGTTCCTCAAGATATTGAAATAAAAAAAAGCATAACATTCGTGATAGTTTACATCCATAAGGAAACTGTATAAGCTCATTTTGAAATTACGTGGTGTTGTGTGTGTGTGGGGAAGGGGGGCGGGGTCACCGGATGTTGAACAGTGAGAGACGAAAATTCTCCGAAGTGCCGCGAAAGGAGAAAAGATAGCATTGGGGTCCCTTGAACCAGGAAAGGTTGGAAGCCATTGTTTTAAATAATCGGTGAGTTCATTGAAGCAAATTCGTTGTAATTAATGTAATAGGAGGCAGTAACAGTGGTGCTCATATATATTCGTACAGAGAAATATTTCAGTTATATTTGTCCTTATTTTTTGTACCATACCATGCATAGGATAGTTACGAACACTTTATAGTTTGTTTGGGAAAACTTAACAAATAAAAAATTACTTTAATGCCAGCATATAATGTAAAACATCAAAGAATTTGAGGAAAATAAAAAAGTAAAGATGCAAAAGTTTTCGTACATTTATATTATTTATTACCTTGTATGTTCACCTTTTTGCTTGAATGACTTCAATGATTCATTTTGGTTATTTTTCTACAAGGTTTCGACATCTCTCAATAGGAGTTTTAGGCCATTCTTCTAAAGAAAATTGTTGCAATTCATTCAGATTCGAAGGGTTTCTCTTGCGGACAGATTTTTTTAAAATCAAACCATAAATTCTCGATTAAATTCAGATCTGGACTTTGACTGGGCCACTCGAGAAGCTTGAAATTCTTTTGTTGAAATTGAAATTCATGGTGTTCTTACTGCTACGTTTTGGATTATTATCTTGTGGCAGTATCCATTTGCGACTCATTCGCAATTCCCGAACTGGAGGCAATACATTTTTTTTTTTAATTTCCTGATATTTCTTCGAATTCAAGATTTCATTAATGACAATAAACTTTTCTGGACCAGAAGCACTAAAGCATTCCCAAAGAAGCAAACTACCAGCATCATGTTTAACCGTAGAAAGGATGGTTTTTTACTCGAATGCAGTATTTGATTTTTGCTGAACATACCGTTGTTCGTTGTTCCCAAATAATTCAGTTTTGGTCTCGTCTGTCCATAGAACTTTCTACCAGAATGCAAAGCCATCATTTTGGTGATCGTTAGCCTACTTTAAACGAATTTATTTTTGCGCTTTTCGTAGCGAAGGTTTTCTTCGTGCAACTCTTCCACGCAGACTATTCTTTCTCAATGTACGACACGCAAGAGAGGGATGCACATCGAACTTAGACAGTCTTAATGTTTAGCAAATATCACCTGCAGTCACTCGTGGATATGCAACAGCCATTCTTTCAATCCGTCTAGCTGTACAGTACGTTTTGAAATCTTGCAAAGTCATCCACTCTTTTGTAGAGTCTTGATTGTTCCAGAGCCTTTTCACTTCTTTATAACTGCAGCAGCTGTCGTAAATGAAATTCGAAGTTCTCCTATCTTCCTATAACTCTTTCCAGACTCGTGTGCAGCAATAACAGATCTCTCAATTCTTTACCACGACGACCCATTGCTTACTAATAGCTTGTACAGTCATCCGTCTTCCATGAAGATTCACGGAGAAAATTCTAGAATTCAGAATTGCCAACAGTCTCTAATCAATAAACAGCCAACTACTGATAAAAAATTTAAATTTTCCTTAAATTCTTTAATGTTTTACATTATATGTCGGAGTTAAACTAATTTCTTTTTATTTATTAAATTTTTGCAAACGAACGGTAAACTTTTCATAACTATCCTCTGCATGGTACAAAAGATAAAGACGAATATAACTAAAATATTTCTCTGTACGAATACTTATGAGCGCCGCTATAATTAACTGACAATTGCATTTAAGTTACATTTATATTTATTTAACTAGCAATATTATTACAATGAGGTTCATATAATCTTACAGCGTACATCGCTTGAACGTACGCGGAGGACGGCCACCCATATCCACCTGCTAAATAGACTTTAATTAAAGAGATTTTGAACCCCCGCTATGAATATACATTGTTTTAATTGTAAAGACTCGGAGAAGGACGTGAAAAGAAAAGCGTCTTTATTTCTTGAAAAAGTTAGAAGCATTTTGTAAACTAAAAAATTTATTTTCATTTACGAATCCTTGAAAATGAAGCCAAATTTATTGTTTACATTTACAAAAATTCAAACATTATTTTAGTATATTAAAGGATATAATTGTGATTTTTTTTTTTTTTTTTTTTTAAAGGGATAGGGTTGTCCTAACATAAATTCTGAAAACAAACAAATGCATCGAACCTCTGATAGTAGAATCATTAAAATACTGGAAGAGGGAAAGGATCAAACTGTCAGAGGAAAGTCATAAATCTGTAATGTGGTTCAGTGATGTAGATGGAAATTTCAATTGACTGGAAAAGGGAAAATGCTCTACCACATTTTTAATAATAATAATAATAATAATATTAATAATACAAAATTACAGATTTATTAGTTTAACATCTGTTGTATTGAAAATGTTATAACGAGCGACTATTATGAGATTTATGTTATTTAGGGACTCTTGAATTTGTCTAGAATCTAGATTTTCGCATATATAAAAGACTGATGTATAATGTATGTATAATGCGCATTTCGACGTATATACTGCTAAGTACGTATGTTCAACAAAGATGTTCTGCATATCTGACCTTCTTTACATCTCTTGAATACGAATCCTGTTTCTACTTAGGATATCAATATTAATTTGAAGGACGATTGAAATGGTCCTTACGAACCTAAAAATTATTTCACTCCAACTAATAAATGAAATGCTCGTGATTATGTAATTCTCTTGCTAATAAAATTTATCATTAATTATCATTATAATTATATATATATATGTATACGGAATAAGGAATATAAGATTATTTCAATAACAGTATATGAAATGCAGTAGAAGCGGATTAAGAATAAAACGTTCGTCAGTATTATTTTTTTTTGTTAGTGCAAAACTCGCTATTTACTCGTTATCCGTCTGCAAAGTCGTGTTTTTTTAATCATTATTTATGAAGATGATTGCAATCAAATTTAATTGTGTTTGTGCATGCATAGTTTGTGTGGGCTGAAAGTTTGTTTCGTTTCAATTCTTTATTTATTTACAAATATGTACACAGAGTTTACATACATGAGTGTATATATATTCATTGTTATAACGCATACTTGTATGGTGTATACAATTGTAATTGACTTTAACGAGCGTACACGCTTTACAGACTAAAATCTACTGGAGATAATTATAAGATTTTTATAAAAGATTTAAAAACTAAAGGGAACGTACTGACTAGGACATACTGTGTTATATTTTAAATTTATATGTTTCATTTATAAACTTGAAAAAAGGTTATCATTGTACAGGGTATCCACAATGTCTTGTAACCCCAGTAAAATACGAACTAATTTTCGTTTTTCTTTCAGACTCATTTGATACGTGTGATAGCAGCAACTATACGATTGAACAACGCATATTGGCTAGTACCTGAGTCCATGAACGACCACGTAATGGCAAAACCACTGAAATTATTCTTGTAGATTTCCAGGATTCGATTGTGCAGCGCCTCCAAAAAGGAGCTGCATCAGTGAATCGGTCCTTCCTGGAAGTCTGCGAGAATATTTTTCAATGGTCTTGCCATTACGTGGTCGCTCATGGACCCAGGTACTAGCCAATAATACGCGTTGTTCAATCGTATAGTTGCTGCTATCACGCATTTCAAATGGGTCTGAAGAAAAAATCGAAAATAGGTTAGTATTTTACTGGGGTGACAAGACATTATGGACACCCTGTAGAAAGGGTGTTACACAGTGGAATTGATTGATTGATGTCTTTGTATCCTATAATAATAGGACAGTAGGTTATTTCTATATGGATATAAAGTAACAATTAGAGTAAACGTACGTGTGTGTGTGTGTGTGTGTGTGTGTGTGTGTATGTGTGTGTGTGTGTGTATGTGTGTCATATCTGTATAACACAGTTATGACAATACTGTACTAATAAAACATTCATAATGATGCGGGAATTAATTTACATATACTCGTAAATATTAAGAAATTTACACGTATAGACTGTATTTGCAAAAATCCAACTATAAAAAAATCATAATAGAAGGAGCTGAAGAATGTCTGACTATAAAAATATAATAATAAAAAGAATAATTAAATAAGAATGAATATAAAATTAATGGTAAAAGGAGAAATAATTAATTAAAGTAACGCGTATCGTCATTCTTAAAATACTAAATCGGCTTCAATTCTGAAAGAAACTTATGAATTCATCAATGATAAAGGTAAAACTTACGATACGGATAATTAGTTACTGTAACTAATTAATTAGTTCTGTACGAAGAGAAAAGAGTTCATTATGAAGCAAATTTCCTTTCGCTTGCTGCATTTAGAGAGTTTCGCTAAGTAAAATCTCGTATACTTGACCCACGAGGAATCTCGGAGGTACAAATGGAACTCGTAAATTAGTGTGGTATTATTGTATAGTAGTGTAGTAGTAGTGTTGTATGATAATAATGTTAGATCAGCGAGGTTCAGCGACGTTGTGTCTGTTCAGTAATTGTATGGGTGACCTCCTCTGCGTTGTTTCGGTGATCTAGCGATTTGTGGCTCAGATTCCACGTAAAGCTGTAGGTCTCCTTTGTCACGTGACCGTTCTCGTTACGGATAATGGTAAAGAATTCTCGTTACGGATAATGGTAAAGAACCCTCCAACGTTACTGTTAGAATACCCATTTGACATACCCCCCTACTATTCCATTTTACAAATAAGTACATTTTCTTTAATGTATAATGCACTATAGCTAAAATCTGCTTCCTTTCAAGGTACATTATCCTTTCAACCTCCTGGTATAGAATGAATTAAAAGGTTTAATTTTAAAAATTAATATATTAACAAAGTTCATTATATGAATATAATATTTCCATTCCAAATTAGTCTTTTTTAAATATATACATAGCTATAAACTTTAGCATATAGAATATAGAAAAATAGATATATACAAAAGTAACTTTAAAAAAATATACAGGGTGTCCGAGAATTATCTGTACAATTTTTGGCTGTTATTAAAAGTCAACCATGAAGTGTAGAAATTCCAGTGTTGTCCCATTTTACAGAGAATCTTATTAAGTTTTTTCTGATACCACGTTTTGACAAGGTTTTTAGAAATGTACGCGGGTGACAGACATTGATGATTTAAAAGCAAGAATCACAGCTGCTATTGAGCGAATTGATGTGGATATGCTGCAGCGTACATGGCAACATTTGGAGTATCGATTGGATGTTTTGCGAATCACTAATGGTGCACATATCGAATGTTTGTAACAACGTTACTTTAATAAAAGAAACTTTTGAAAATACAGATTCTAAATAATCTTGTTTAAGAATTTTACGTGTGTTATCAAGAATTTTATTAAAAGATGAAATTGTACAGATAATGTTCGGACACACTGGAATTTCTAAAAAACGTGTCAAAACTTGGTATCAGAAAAAACTTAATGAGATTCTCTGTAAAATGGGACAACACTGGAATTTCTACACTTCATGGTTGACTTTTAATAACAGCCAAAAATTGTACAGATAATTCTCGGACACCCTGTACGTCATAGCTAAAAATGTTTTATGAAATCCTAAATCTTATGTTATAAATAGTCAAAGTTCAACTGCTCCATTTATAAGGCTTTTACACTATGGTGTGACAAAAGGTAAGTTTACATATTGTAGAGGAGAACTAATTTTAATAAATAGCAAAGGCCTATTTTTGACAGGCAGGAAAATCACTAGAAAGAACTGATATAGATTACATTACTACTAAGACAATAGTTTTGAAATTCTATTTACAAATATACATACATACACATTACATAAATTATCACATATAGGGGTGAGAAAGCGCAAAACAACCCGGATATAAAGTGCAAAAAATTGTGAAAAGTAGAAAAAGCATAGGCACATAGGCATCCTGGTGGACCAGCGCCTACTCCCCCTTCCACATAGCCAAATTCCATATCTGCGGCACTTCATACGCCAGGCCTTTGTCTAAAAGCCCTTGTCCCCAACTTGCATACTTCTAACAAACTTCCACCATTCCAACTTACTCGCAACCACTTCTCGTGCATTACCCAAATCAAGTCCACGCTTACTCACGCAATCATTCATCATGTCCATCAGGGTTGGCAAAAACCCGGGTTTTTTACAAAAAAAAACAACCCAACTGGGTTTTTGCTGGGCTTTGGGGTTTTTGTTTTTTTGATGGGTTGAAATTTTTTTTAGAAAGGTTCGATAATTATGTAGTGCCTAATATATCTATTATTTTATTAATTTATTTATCTAAGCTACAATATATATTAAAAAGACATCTTTATTTCACAGAAAGTTCAGATATGAGAGATAATAATGACATATTAGAATTTTCTCCATTTTAATTTTAGATCTTTCCTTTATTTCTTAACGGCAGATTTCAGCTTTATTTAGACATAACTCAAATTAAAATTTTTAAGATGCCAAACTCACAGTTATAGAGGTGGAAGATTTAAAGCTAGTGAATGGGACGAGGTGACTTTATTAAGTGATCAGCCTACTAGAGTACTATGTAATTATTGCAAAGAAAGTATCACTCGAAAAATTGAGAGTGAAACATCATCTAGAGAAATGCAGTAAAAGAAAAGTGGAATGTTTTGAAAATGAGGCAAGAGGTATGCCGAGACTCGAATTTGGAGCATCAGTTGAAACTGATTCACTTCCTCCAACTTTGGCTTCTGGCAAAGATGATCCAAAGATTATAAGGGAAAATGTGCCTGAAATGAGTGACACCAGTGCGGGTTCTTCATCATCCACAGTGTCATTCAACACCAATAAAGCATAAAAGGAAAAGATCAATTACACCATTTGTGGTAAGAACGACTGTGGACCAAAAGGAAGAATTAGATTTACGAGTTGCAAGGTTCTGTTTTTCAGCTAACATACCCTTCAACGTTTTAGAAAATAAAGAATTTATAAAATTAATCAAAGGTCTAAGATCAGGATATGAACCACCATACAGGAAAAGGTTGGCATCTGATCTGTTAATAAAAGTTAATGATGAAGTAATCCATGAAATGAAGAATGACCTTAATCTTGATGATTGTACCATTACCCTTATACAAGATGGCTGGAGTTCAGTAGGTAATGATCCTATTATTGCGCACAGTATTCATAATGGAAAAAAGCCATATCTGATTTCAGCAGTAGATGCTGGAAGTACAAAAAAGACAGCAGAATATTGTCCTGGATTTTTGGTGGGTTTTTGGGTTTGGGTTTTTAGGTACCAACCCTGATGTCCATCCATCTTCTTCTCGGCCTTCCTCTTATCCTTCTACCTTCGCAAACATTCTTATACACTCTTTCTACAAATCTGTCATATCCCTTTCTTTCAACATGCCCAAACCACCTTAACATAATTTCCTCAATTTTCACTTCCACTGACTTCTGAACACTGCATCTTTCCACGACCACACGATTTCTTACTCTATCAATCCGACGCACACTCTACATACTTTTCAGGTTATCCATCTTGAAGCTTTTGGTTTTGAGTTCTCTCTTTCATGCCATGTCAGTATTTAACATCCAAGCAAAGTGTCGGTACTAACACACCTTCATGTAAGCATCCCATAGCGCATCCGACACCTTTCTTCCTTGATTCACTCTACTGTTAATTTCATCCATACTCGTACCTCTTTTGTTCAGTACACATCCCACATATTTAAAAGTCTACCACCTCCACTCTAGTGTTTTACCATTCACCATCACACGATAATCCGAATTTTCCTCTCTCTCCAAAATCAATAACTTGCTCTTACCCGCATTTACTTTCAACACTTCTTTCACACACCGCCACAAAACTCTTAACGACCTCTTGCATATCACACTCATTCTGGGCAAATACCACAGCATCATCCGCATATAACAGATTCGACAAGCCCTACGTATTCTCATCACACACACTATATTCAGCCCGATTTGTAGTATTCCCACTTTCACCTCTCATTACTCCGTCCATAAACGGACGGAACAGCCACGGAGACATCACGCGTCCTTGACGTACACCAACATTTATATGAAACTAGTAACTCGGTTCTTTATTTACTCTCACACTTGCACTACATCCATCATAGAAACTTCAATACATTTATGAGTCTACCGTGAACCCCCATATATACCCAAGACCTGCTACAGTGCTTCTATATTCATTATTCATTCTATTATACATATTTTTCAAGATCCATAAAAGCCATGTATACCTTGCAATCTCTTTCACAGGTTTTCTCAATTACTTGTCTCATTGCAAACACTTGATCTACACAGCCTCTTCCACCTCGGAACCCTCCATGCTCATCACTCACCAAGCATTCTGTAATACCGCGAACTCTTTCTATCACTATCCTACGAATCACCTTTCCCAGTACACTCAACAAACTTATACCTCTGTCATTTTTACATTCACTCTTTTCACCTTTCATTTTGTACGAGCAATTATTGTTTTTCAGTCTTCAAGCACATTCTCATTTGTCCATGCACTCTGACATGTGTACCGCCACCACTCCAATCCTTTCAATCACCCATACTTATTTCCCCATATATTCCACCCACACCCGCCGATTTTCCATTTTTCAGTTTGCGAATCGCCGCTTTCACTTCATCCATGGTTATGTTCTCAGTCATTCTGTCATGTATCCTCCTCGCATCACCAAATCCCACCATATTTATATTTGCACTCCTCTCATCTCTTCCACCCATCAAACTCTCGAAATATTCCTTCCATCCATTCCGCAGATCCGCATCCGCTGTGATCATTCTTCCATTTTCATTCCTTACTCTCACACTTTCTTGATTTAATTTCTGCACTTTCGCACTTCCTTCCAAAACAACTTTCTATTCTCTACGTAATTTTCATTCATCTTCCTTCCAAACTCATTAATGTGTGTTTTCTTTATAAACAAAACTGGTCTGTTTTCTGGATTTTTTATGAAAGCCACTTTTCACCTTAGCCTTTTCTATCTTGTTTTTCTGGAAAAAAAACCGGTGTATATATATATATTCCCCCACCCCCCCCCCCCCCCGAAAAAATGGTCCTATTAAAAAGTAAATATAAATAAAATAACAAATTACAGTTCTTTTGAATGAGGAATACCCATTAACCCAACCCACTAAAAATGTCGTAACGTATTACGCAATAAACTTGTCAATCATGATGAAATTTTCAATAAACTGAGTTCCAATTCTGCATGGCACTGCTGAAACCTCAGAACATTATGTCGTATTTATGAAAATAAAAACCCACTCTAATAGACAGAGTTTATTTCCACAACAGTTTCGACGCCCACTGGCATCCTCCTCTCGGGTGGATACAGAAACATTCGTGTTTCTGTATCCACCCGAGGAGGATGCCAGTGGGCGTCGAAACTGTTGTGGAAATAAACTCTGTCTATTAGAGTGGGTTTTTATTTTCATATTTGACCTTCACGTAGAAAAAAGTGAAGTTTTTTGCATTTATTATGTCGTATTATTTTCACTTTTATATAAAAACCAGAATAACATGGTAACCTTACGGCCATGTTATTAATTAAGCTGACCGACGAGAATGCGGGGTTTCCTAAATGTTTTCATTAAGTGCTAAACTAAGCTCTTACTTGGCACTTTTCTCGTTCCAGCCTCCGTCCAGCGTGTCGTTTAACACTCCTCGTACGACTTACGCTTCATGTAACAACACCACGAAGAGCCAGCGTACGAAGTTCAGTGGGTAACACCGTTTCCCTATTAGCGAAGTGAAGACACTGAGGTCGGGAGTTCGAATCCCGATGGTGCTGGGTATAATAATCTGGGAGTTAAAACAGTGGGCCGCGATAGTCTGGCTTGAGCGCTGTGCCAGTTTCTGGCCCTCTTCTCTGATTATATCGTAAACATTACAAAGAAAATGCACTATATTTAACAAAGCTGGGCACTTGCGGTTTTTTTTGCGGTACTGCGGTACTACCGCGGTAGTACCGCAGTACCGCAGTACCGCAAAAAAACCGCAAGTGCCCAGCTTTGCTATATTAACTAAAATTCTAGTAACAATAGCCCAAATTGGTTCTTATAACAAAACAATTTTTTCTTAATCTCGGTAAATGCAAAAGCAAAATACGTCATTCAAACCACAATATGAAATATATTTTACTCTTGTATGTTATTGGCAAATTTTCAAATGACAGATTTCGAAAAACATAAACCCTTCTCCAAAGGCAAAAAAAAAAAAAAAAAAATTCTTCCCTTTAAAAGGATGAACATTCTTTTTAAAAGAATGATTGACATCTTATACTCAAATACTCGATAAGAAGTACTCAAGATATTTGGGTGAATGATAAAGGAAATTGACTGTCGATTCTTAAATTCACGAGGAAGTAGTCGACATAACAGGTTTGTGAAAACCGGATCACGATTTATTATAGCATTTATTTTACATATTTTAATATGCGATTAATACTACATAAATGTATGAACGTGGAGAACATCCGGACCGAATTTTGATTGCGGATAATAATGATTAAAAATGGCATTTTCCATAATTCCCGAATAAATGAAATACCACCACCTCGTGATAAGAATGATTGATTGATTTTCCTCCAAAATACACTATACATTCTGGCATTGCAATTTAAGACTTTTTAATACTTAGTATTTATTTGGGTGCCACGCGAGTGCCTATTTCACTGGTGCCTGAACAGATTTATGTGGCAATTTCAGTCATTCCAGTTTTTAATTAATGTTTACCCGCATTTAAAATTTAAGTTTATAATTATTAATGGTTTATTTTTATTAATATTTTAGGTGTAGCATAAATTCTTGCGCATTTTTAAAATACATTTCTTCCAATAATTTGGTTCATACATTTTAAATATTGTTTGCTTCTATTATTAATAGTATACGTCTAACTGTATGTATGTATATGTTTGTATGTAGGTATTGGTGTAAATACGTGTACACGGTTATTTGTAAAGGGAAAAGTTTATTTTGAAGATATTCGAAAATACAGAAATGTATACTTGTTGGATCTCTCTCTACTTTAAAATTGAAAGTATAAATAAACTTAAGTAAATAATAAAGTAAGGGAAGAGTACGCCATTAGTACATCGAAAGTAGATCAAACTTTTCGTTTCCTGACAACAATGGTCATCTGAAATTTAGCAACCCCGTCTCCATACAGAATGTAGAAGTGTGGAGATTAAAGAAAATCTTTAACATTATTTTCAACATAACTTCAGTGTACTAAATGTACTCCTTAAATACTTTACATTCGCGGGACATTTAGACACATTTATACGGAATATAACGGAACAACAAATTCTGATTATACTTTTGTTTTGTACTCCTCAAATACTAAATACATTCGAGTAGGTTGATGAAAGTTATGGAAATCTTTTCGATACCAAATACATTCGTAATGGAAAGACATTATTCACATTACGACAACATACAAGCTATAACCACTTCACTCCTTCGCGCAAAATATGTGCTATTGTACACGTTTTTATGACGTACCAAATATGTCAAAGGAATGATGGGGTTAGCTCCATCAAGAAAATATATCAATACGAACTTTGTGACAAAGTTCAGCAAAAAATGGGACTTTTAGTAAAGTCATGAATGTTTATAAAACGTCAATTAAATGTTTATGACACTTACAAAATGTTCCATTTCTTGTTGGAAATACGCCGAAATTGCTATATTAAACGTTGTCAGAAGTAGCTTATGTTTTTGATGTAACGCATAAAAACAGAAACTATGATTAGAACCTTTGATGATATTTTTAATAATTATACTGCTGGGGTCTTTTGGGCACTCCACCGTTAATGAGTAATTTAGAAGTCATTCGTATATTACATACCAGTTTCTATCTATAAACAATACAGTATCGCATAGCGTGGTTAATTCTGTTAAAAATTCACGGCTATAGTACATAGTTTACAAACGTCAGTAACGTAATTAACCCTTCTAATTGTGAAGTACTTAGTACCATATAAAAGACACCTTTAATAGTGAATTTGGCAAACCTGCTTAGGGTTGACTTCTAAAACGGTTTTTTTCTCGTATTTCAATAATACAGTAAAATATTCCAATGAAACGTTGAATGGAGGTTCTGTTTTGCCAAAAGCAAGCAAAGTATGACTGAATTTCTTTATGTGGAATCGAGCTCACATCTTTTATTCTTCTATAAAGACAGACGTATCGCATTATGTTTAAACCTAAATTCGGAAAGATATCTCGCTATAAACCTATATCAAACTCTTGTCCTTTCTCCCATAACATCTTGTCTCGTTTAATTCGGTGATAGCTTGACGGTAGGATGTTATTCAAAAGCTGTCTGTAAAACTATCTGCTATATTATTGAATCCTGTGGTCATACGGGGGCATCTTTCAAAACCTTCAAATTTTTATGACTCCGACAGTCTTTATATAAATATATGAAAAACCCGTTTTTGATTTCTTGGAACCTTGCAAATACTTGTAACTCAGTAAGACTTTCATTTATTCCAATTAGAGCAAGAAGAGGTATAGATGTCTGGGTACTGGTTGGATGGATGAATGGCCGTCCTCCACGTTCAGGTAATGTATCAACTCCCGTAGATGGTTTGGATCCCACGTGCGGCCGTATCCCCTCCGTCACATGACCTTTGCCTTACGAAGGAGATTAAATAATCCCAAACATTGTTATCATTGAGTGTAAATTTTGCGCTTCACAGTCTTAACTTTGTGGTGCTTAATTTCGGTGAGGCCAAATGTAACACGTGACACAATTATCGTACAGAAGAAACTGCGGTATTAACGAGAAGCCTTCATATATATGTATAGGTGTCGTTTCGTTCCGAGGCGAATCACTAACGAGGAAACTTTGAGGATGTTCACAGTATATGAACGAAACGTCAGAAAATCTAATACAGGAGAGCAAAATGGAAGAGGAAAGACAAACCTCTATCTACAACTTAAGAATTTTGACGCGCCAATTATTATTATTATTATTACAGTATTATATTATTATTATTATTATTAATATTAAGCTTCCATACCATTTTCAACTTTTTATTTTATAGTTTTATTTTACCTCATTTTCGCGAATTCTCTCTTCATTTAATCCATAAATCCAGTGCTGAAGAAAAGACTTTTAGGACCAAAATATAAGGTGACCTTTATGTCCTAATATCTATATATATATATTTTTTTTTTTAAATTAAAACGTGTTACATAAATATAAAAAAAATATAGATAAAAAAATATCAATAAATACGAAACGGAAGCAAGCTTATTTGGAGCAACGAGCTCAAAAATCAAAGTCCAGTCCACCATCTAATAGCGTATGGATAAAGGCTAGAATTCTAAGTAGGATATTTAAACTGAGATAAAGATAAGGAACGTTTAATGTCATATGGTAGAGAATTTTATTCTCAACAGCCTCAGATCTAAAATGAGACAATTTTGGTTGCGTTCACTCGAGGGAAAGATGATAAAGGGGTCCTTGAACTTAAGATTATATAAAAGTAATTGAAAGACAATTCATTCGGTGTTGTAAACAGAAGGAATTAATTATTAATCACGGCTAATGGGGTTCACTACATCGCAGAACATAGAGTAATTGTAGGCTGCAGAGGTGGAGCTTAATTGATAAGGGGCTACCTTGAACCAGGCGAGATTCCTGATGATCAAACAAACCAAAAATGATTTAGCAAATTCTAAAGTTAAATACTTCTTAATTATTCGTTATATTGACGTATTTACTTAATTTTTTGTTAATTTTCGTATCCTTTTAACACTTCAAAATGTTCTTAACATTTTCTTAACATTTCTTAGTGTTCTTAACATTTCTTAATGTTCTTAACATTTTCTTAACATTTAACTAATTCTGTTAACATTTTCAAATATTTTGTATATTTAAGGATAACATCTGATATAAATATTTAAAACAAAAACAATTCTTTCACTACTATTTTTACTACTATACAAAGTATGGGTTAGATTAAGTAGAAATAGGCGAAAATAACGTCCTTGCAGTACAAGTTTCGAAAGTTGGACCAATCAAAACATAGGATTAAATATAAAATAAAAGATTATAAGGTCCTTCATACTATTGAATATAACAACATTATCCGCTTACAGGATTAAGTTACAATTTGAGAAGAGAGCATTTATATCTCTATACTGTATAGGGGGCCCGAAACAACGTCTTGAGGTACTACGTTACCTGTAAACACTTTCTCTGAAAAGGATCTGTTAAAATGAACATACTTTTTACGATCACTTAAAAAGGACTAAAAAGATTGAGTACTTGTCCTCTAATATAGAATTTCAGCAACAGACGAGTGTGTTTAACAGCATCAAATGTTTTACTGAAGTCAGTAAAGATACAAATACAATATTAAACATAATTGAAAGTGGGTAAAATATAAGTAAATATTCTTCACTGTTGACTCGTGTGTTTTTGAATCCACACTGAAAACAATGCTCAGTGATATGACACAACTATTGGCTACTGCTATCACCGTTTTAGTTAATATAGCGCAAACCATATTTTAGTTACTTCTACTAAATATCAGTAATAAGGACGAGAGTTCACGTTCTTACATAAATAATCTTTTTATAATAAAACTAAAAAACAGAAAAATATAGTTGGTTTGCTGAGTTATGTTAAGTATTTTTTTTCAGTGCATACTGCTGAGAAATTAGTTACGTTTGTCAAAAAGGGATTTCAAGCTTGGGGTAAATAAAAACTTTTGAAATATCTTACTACACTTAATAATAATAATAATAATAATAATAATAATCTTATCACGTTAACCTTAAAAGATTGTAAGATAAAACATTTTAAAACGATAATAAATAACAAAACAAAAGTGAGGAAGTCAAATTTTGGCGTCTAAACTGACAGTGGTAAAAAAAAAAAAAAAATATATTATATATATATATATATAGCGGTGTTTAGACAATTTGTTTTTATTGAAAATCATTAAATATCATGAAAACAGGATATAATGAAAGTTAGGTTAGGTTAGGTTAGCGAGTACCTTACTGTTTAATGACTTAACGGAAACCATTGTTCGAGCCCTCACTCGCGTCCTAAACACTTAAAACGCCCTTCTTAATTCGATGGCGCTGAGACTAGGTCCGGTAAATTAGTTTTTCAGATATATAAATTTAAAAAGTCGGTACCTCGCTTATGCGGAGAAGCGCATACACGTGTGTGTGTGTGTGTGTGTGTATAAAGTATTTTTAATTAAATAAATTAAATCCTTCTAAATTCACGCAACCGTCTGGAACCAAAATGGTAAAAACTAGTAATCTGTAAAAATGTTTTCCAACGCCTGAATTTGTGGCTAATTAGTGAATAATTTTGTTTTGGAAATACGTACGTGTCCCACCTAAACGATATTCAGTGTCCGTTAAAAATTAATCTTTATTGCCAAACCTTTCTTTTTAATGTTTAAATTTAAGCGTCCCCATTAATGTCACATGAACAGAGGTAAAATTGCAGTAAAAATGTTTACATATTACCGTTGCCATAGAAACGAGGTTACAACAGAAGAGAAGCCTCTTACTAGTCGAACAAATCTGCTTTGCAAGGAGTCGTATTGGCTCTTATAGGCTTAACCTTCATCATTCGTCTTATGGTGAACACACACACACACACACACATATATATATATATATATAAATAATTTCGATGTAGGAAAATCTTGGATGACAACATTGGCAAACTTACTGATATCTCTCTCTCTCTCTCTCTCTCTCTCTCTCTCTCTCTCTATTTGGCACCACAGCGAAGACTTGATCAGATTTTTTAATTCCAATAATAATAATGGAAGTGATGCAAAAAAAGTGAACTTTTTCGACATACTGTATACTGTAATGTCTCACGTGACGGCAAAGAACACACTTTCAAAGACGTGTCAATAACGGGGTTTGTTTTAGTTATTTATGTACGCCTAATCTAACCTAACCGAAACTCATTTCGTATCTAAACTAATATCTAACCCTAATTTAATCTAACGTAGCTTTTTTATCGAAAAATAACTGTTTTATTCAAACTGGCAGTTTCGAACAATAAACTTTCGAGTTTTAGGAAATGTGATCAGAAGCCAATATGACGCCTCAATTTTCTCATTTTCTCGCCTTTTTTGCTCAATATTGTCGTCCGCTCTTATATGAAAATGAAAATGAAAAGGTTTATTGGCAGACTATATAGTCCATATGACAAATATTATTCATACAATGACAGTTCACATACTAAGGATAGAAATATATACAGTTGGTTAGAAATAATACAGTAATGTCGAAGTTAAGGAGCTACAGACAAACGTTTTCGTACCAAGAATTCCATAGCTTAAAGGATAGAGGATAAACGGCAGGACTCATGGATAGCTTGGATAATCGTGTTGATTGATTTTTAATTCTTTGCATTAGACTGTATTGAGCACGTCTTGTTACCTCCGGGAAGCTCAGGACATTGCGGGTAGTAAACATTTGCATCTCGGGGTTAATTTATGTAAGAGTCTAAAAGACCTGTTGTACAGCAAATTTACGGTTCTGCCAAAACTTTTTTTATAATTCACCAAGAGTTGCTGTCCTTTTATATTATTGCAGAAAGTACGAAAGACTGTCTTTAGCTTCACTATATATATAAATAAATATATATATATATATATATATATTATATTATATATATATATATATATATATATATATATATATATATACTGAAATGGAAGATGTAGGAATAGTGAATTGCTTCAGTCCAAAAATATCATCCTCAGAATCGGAGATAGTTAGCTAAGTAGACAGTACTTGCTTCATTGTTATTCATAATCATGCTAATCAATATAGATAGTGAAGTAACCAATAATAATAGGGTAACATCCTTTGCTGTTGATGCGAATATGTACAGCTATTAGCAGATAAATTGAAAATCCAAGCGATATAGAGTCTTTACAATTGGCACACAGAATATACAAATGGTCAGAAGACAACAACACGAAATTTAACACCGAAAATGTTTAGTTCTTACGATACGTGAAAAATGAGGAACTAAAATCTGTGGACTACAATGTACCAAATGGACAGGAAATTCAGAGAACCTCTAAAGCAAAAGACTTAAAAGTTACGATGACCGACGACGCGAAATTTGAGGCACAAAGTAAGATAGCAATAAACAAAACAAAAATAATAGCTGAAAATTTTACAAGAAAGGACAAGAACGTAATGACTCCTTTACTGAAAACAACGATCATATCAAAACTAGAATATGGCTCAGTCTCAGCAGCGTCCACATACAAAAAGGAAATTAGACATTTAGAAGAAATTTAGAGAAACTTCACAGACAAAAATCAATGGATTCAAAGAACTAAATGATCATCAAATGACTTGGAAATATTACCTAAATTAAATCTGTACTCGTTAGAGAGAGAGAGAGAGAGAGTTACAAGGAGTTACAAGGAAAAGAAGTACCTCAAAAGGCCTTGCGGCCCATACCGAGGAGGTACCAATGAAAACAAAAGGGGAAAATTTTCTACACACTTAAATAGTGTGCAGGATTTGGTCTAACCTTTTCTTGAAATGATCCACAGAGGAACTGTTCACAACTTCTGAAGGTAACCTGTTCCACGTGTCACAGATCTTACACGTAAAGTAATTCCCACACATACTAGTCCTAAACCGTTTCAAATCCAACTTCCAACCATTGTTGCGAGTTGGGTTATCATTAGGGCAGTCAAAAGTTGAACCGAAAAAATTAAGAAAGTTGACCTTACGAATTGAAACAATTGACTTATAAAGTTGCTTTTACTTTCAATATAAAAACGATACTTTAATTACTTATTCTTGCTCTTCTACATCAGTTGACCGATTTGGTAAATTATGATATTTGCCGACATTTTCTGGCAAAAAATTGCGATCCTTACTTAATAATTTATTAAGCATGGAGAAAGATCTCTCTACAGCGGCAGTTGTTGGTTGACATTGCAAAAGCTGACCATAAACTGTTGGTGAGATTTCAGGTCTACTGAGGTTAATTATTTCACAAAATACCATTTGTCTTGAGTCTTGTTTCAATGTATTGTTTGACTGAACACATATCCTTCGCCAAGGTTGATAGAAGAAATGGTTCATATGCCTCTCTAATGTGCAATCAGATGCTTCCATCCTAGTCACTAAGCTAGCAATCAAACTATAATTCATTTGATTGACATTAGTTGCTTTGGCAGTACATACAACACACAACCACATCCAAAACCAGAACGGACATAACTGAATAAGACAAATACGAGCAGCGAAGTTGCCAGTTAACCAAAAAGATGCCAATTTTTAGTTATTTTAATTATTTATTCCAAAAATTGACTTTATTTACCTCATTGCTATTTTTGACCTAACAGGTAAAAGTTGACTTTTGGTTGACCTATTAACTTTGGTAATATACCCCCTACAGGTGTTTTTATTGCATTTTCAGTCGTTTCAGCGAAAAGTGCCCCATAGGAAACAATTTGACTTTATTGACTTTTGACCGCCCTAGTTATCATTTAAACTAAACATGCTTCTAAAATCGACATCTTTGAACCCGCGTCAAGTAAGCGTCGATTGTAGCCCATATGCCTAACGGAAGGGATTAACTTTGTGGCATTCTTCAGCCGGTTTTCAATCCACCTACCTACTTCCCCACCAATACCCAGCACGCGCACTTTAGCCATTAGCCGGCGGTGAGGTACCTTATCAAAGGCTTTCTAATCAATCGCCCTACTCTTATCATACTCACTCAACATGACGTGGAAAAACTCGAGCATGTTGGTGAGACACGACCTATGCCGCCTAAACCCATGTTGGAGTCCCAAGTAGCTTGTAGGAATCCAAATGGTCAACAATCCTACCCGCTATTATCCCCTCTAATTATTTACCTACAACTGAAGTGAAATGGTGTTATTTATAGAGGTTCCAAAGCCTCTCTTCCCACGCATGAGGTAGCAGTTGGGTCCTAATCGTAAGAGTAGAGAAAGAGTTAATACTAAAAGTGTTTTTTTTTTCTGCAGTCAGAGGAGAACATCATTAACCTAAGCTAAAAGGACAGAGTAGGGATGGGAAGGGGTCCTAGTAACCCACGGGACAGGTTTGTACAACAGACTTCACCCGCCCTCCCGAAAGAGAGATAACCTAAAGGAATTGGCAGCCAATTTCTCTAGAATCCCACGACTCGGACCGGAGGGCTGTCACACCCCAAGTATAAGTTTACTACACCCTCAGAAGGAACGTGCATAACCTTTATACCCCCTGCGGAGAGAGAGAGAGAAGTACCTGAAAAGGCCTTGCGGCCCATACGAGGAGGTACCAATGGCAACGGGTGACAGGGAAAATTTTTTACACCCTCAAATAGTGTACAAGATTTGGTCTAACCTTTTCTTAAAATGATCCACAGAGGAACTGCCAGGAGAGAGAGAGAGGAGAGAGGAGAGAGGAGAGAGATGAGGAGAGAGAGAGAGAGAGAGAGAGAGAGAGAGAGAGAGAGAGGAGAGAGAGAGAGAGAGGAGAGAGAGAGAGAGAGAGAGAGATCGTAATTTATTACATGAGGAGAAAAAATGAGAAACCAATTCTACACTATAAAAATGAAAAGGTTTTTATGCCACCAAATTTTATAGTTATTTCTTTCGGTATTATACGAAACTATTACACTTTACTGAGAGAAATAATGAATATTTAAAGAAAAAGGAAAGTAACGTATGTGCGAGTTTCCTTTCCCCCCAAAATTACATTTAAATTACTGTACAGGGTGTCCCAGAATTAACTATCTATTTCAATGAAATCGACAAATTTAATAAAAACTGACATAATTTTGTTGTTATATTACTAAATATGATACAAACAATAGATTTTAAATCATAAGTCAAAACTTTATTGAGAAGTTTGAACATGTGCACGTCTGTATCTCTGCAAATTTCAAATCTATCCTCAGCGCTGCGAAACACATTTTGAAGCATGTCAGGTGTTATCTCCCGCACTGCCAACTGGATGCGTTCTTTAAGTCAGCTAAACTATTGATCTTTTGGCGATAAACCTTTGTTTTTATGAAACCCATGCAAAGACATCCAGGGGTGTCAAATCCGGAGAACGCGGAGGCCAAGGTCGAGGTCCTCCACGTCCAATCCACCGATTCGGAAGGCGTCTGTTGAGGTATTCTCGAACAATTAGAGCATAATGACATGGTGCTCCATCTTGTTGAAACACAACATTATCAAGAATGCCATCATCAAGAAGCTGTGGTTCGAGAAACTGCTGAAGCATATCAAGGTAGACGGTACCTGTTACAGTTGCTTCCACAAAGAAGAATGGGCCATAAATTTTGGATTTGTCATTCCAAGCCACAACGTTAACTTTTGGAGAGTCTCTTGCCATTCTATGACTTCAGACGGTCTTTCATTGGACCAGATCGACAGTTGTGTCGATTGACTTTACCACACGTGTGGAAAGTCGCCTCATCACTGAATAAGATGTTATCCAATAAACTTTCATTTTCGATTTGATCCACAATTTCTGCACACCTTGCTGCTCGATTTGGATAATCCCTTCATTTAGGGCATGCAGTACTTGAATGTGATAAGCCTTTTCTCAGTGTCGAACGCAAGATTCTATGAACTGTTGTCTTGGATATGTTGAGTCTTCGACCGGCCTCCTAACCGAAGTTGTTGGGTCATCCTCAAACAATTGTCGTACCTGTTCGGTACTGTTACGTGCTGTCCTTGGGCGTCCTCTTCCCACCTCGTCGTGTACGGATCCAGTTCTTTTAAAATTTGTTCACAAGTTCACGAATCGCTTTGTCTGTAGGACCGGTTCTGTGGAATCTTCTTGTAAATTTTTCTCTGATTTCATTACATTGCATTCCTTTGATACGGGATGTTACAACAAAGATGCGTTCTTGTGTATTCATTATTAATAGGGTTCTGAAAGAGAATGAAAATAAAACTATGAAAAACTATGAAAAAATTATGAAAATAAAATTCTGAAAAAAATTTAGAAATTGATACATTTTTAACACATATTAAACATGATAAACATAAATAAAAGTGTGTTTTTAAAAAATTTGTCCGATTTCATTGAAATAGATAGTTAATTCTGGGACACCCTGATTTAGAAATGTAACATTTTCGTATAATATTAAAGAAATAATTACATAATTTTGTGGCAGATAAGATGCACTTAAGTATTGGAAAGTTTTCCTTCAGATTTTACGATATAATCTCAAAGTGAACCCTATTATTATCCAGTATTATCCAAACAATATCGGAAAACGGAAAAGGTACAATGCGCAGTATCCGTGAACTACTGAAGACGAGACAAGTTATAATCTCAATCATGAAGGAGAATATCTTTGCAATCAGACGACCAAAAAATTAGGGGACTAATTATACCAAAAGAAATAAGAAATATTACTGGTGTCGATAGAGACAAACGAACTCAGTCTGCTTGGCTACGTGAGATGGAGAACTCAAGAAAGCAACCGTCTCCTACATTAAATCAACTCTATAGAGTGGCAAGGCCACGAACCTGGCCTCTATGCGATCTTCGTGCGCTGTTTCTTCAAAGATTCAAAGGTTCTCAACCAAAGTGTATCATTTATTCTTTTTGGTGACCATAATACAATTTAAAAGCAAAACTCAATTATTACTGATTAGTAAATTTTGCTTCTAAAAGAAACTCTGTGTGTGTGTGTGTGTGTGTGTGTGTGTGTGTGTGTGTACATTTCTGATATATTGTGCAACAAGTAAAGCAAAAAGCTAACAGGCCTTAAATGCTAAATTTTTGTTCTTACACGTTCGTCTGTTATGAATCATACTGTTTGAAGGCAAATTGGAATTGTTAAGAAATTCACACACACACACACACACACACACACACACACACAACAGCAATTATCAGAACTAAAAAAAAAGACTGCAGATGTAAAAAAATGATAGAAATAGAAAGAAAGAAGATAATTAGAACGAAATGGTAAACTGCTATACTTACCCATTCGTCTAAATATGAATCACGTTTTTGTTTTGAAACGAATCTGTATATTTTATGAGTAAAGGTGAATAATTGATTGAAAGTCTGATACTGAAAACTTTGAAATCAGTATACTTATGTCTGTAACATTTCTCCATTGAGAATTGGAGGTAATCTGTCATTTACCGATACGATCTATTTGGCCACACGTAAAGTCTATACATTTTTAACTATTTCGCGTTTTTTCTTTAATTTAAATTTAAAATTGTCATGAATTTGAAATTTTATTTGATGTTGGAGCAAGAAATAAAACGTTTAAAACTTCCTTCCACGCGTTAAGAGCAATAATTATGCGAAGGAACTAAATTTGAACGTAAATTGAAATTGTAAAGAAATTATTATTCGCGCGCACACACACATACACACACACACACACACACACACACACACACGAAACAGTAAGTACAGACAATTATTAGAAACAAAAAAAAAGAGTGTGGATGTAAAGAATGACAGAAATAAAATGAAGGAGGAGGAGATAATTAAAGAAAAAAAAAAATGACATCATTCTATAAATATTTATGTTTTGTTACGTAATTGTAAATAACATGTTGAAACGATACATTTGTAACTTATTTTCAACGAATTCAAACATTTTTTTAATAATAAAATGTTGCGTAATTTTATAAAATCATTTTCATTTGTATTTCTCGAATATTCTAGTCCTGAAAAATGAATCATTTCTATTTCATCTCTCTCTCTCTCTCTCTCTCTCTCTCTCTCTCTCTCTCTCTCTATACGGTTGATATATAGGTATTAAGGAAAGGTTGCAGTAAGACGTAAAGTTTTTCCATTTAAAATTTATCATCTTCGTTTTTGAGGCAAAATCGCGCTTTCAGGTGAATTCCGCTCCGTTCCGTTTTCGCTTTTGGAGATAAGAAGTTGAAAAGAAGTTGAAAAAGAAGTTGAAATTCGCAGGTTTCCGCATTCGTCTGCGTATGAAAGACGATGCGGCGCTCTCGCAAACGTTGAAGACACGAAGATGGCGATTTGCGTTAGAATGTTAGTTATTTTGTTTTTAGTATCAACGTAATTTTGTTTTTGTTTATCTGAACTCTTATTTAGAGAAGAATGAGGTCGTGGAGTATATATATATATATATATATATATATATATATATATATATCTTCAAGGAATAGAAAGAACACGAGTGTTGAATTGGCAACAGAACTGACGGATGACTCGGGTGTCCTTATCCAGTCATCAACAGTACAAAGGTCACTTTTGAAATGAGGATTTAAAGGATGTGTTGCAGTAAGAAAACGTCTATTAAGAAAGGGAAACAAGTCTAAAAGGCTAAAATACTCACAGGAGCGCAGAAATTGGATTATGGAACAATGGTCAAAGGTGCTTTGGATCGACGAGTCAAAGTTTGAATTATATGAGTGCAATCGAAGACAATATGTGAGACGACAAACAACTGAAACTTATAAAGAGCCTCGCTCGAAGACAACAGTTAAGCATGGCGGAAGTTTAGTTCAAGTTTGGGGGTGCATCTCCTCGAATGGTGTTGGAGAATTGTTGAAAATTGATGGTATATCGAATGGTGCTAGGTACAAACAGATTTTGATCCATCATACTATCCCTAGTGATGCGAGCTTATTGGTCCGAACTTTATCTTACAGCGAGATAATGCTCCGAAGCGCACAGCTGGAATAATTAAAACCTATTTGCGAACGAAAGACGAAGCTGGAGTCCTTCAACGCGTGGTATGGCTCCCTATCAAAACCCAGATCCCGATGTCATTGAAGCTGTATGGGACTATCTGGATAAAGAAACAGTAAAAAAGAATCCCAGCGACTTAGATGATGTGTGAAACGTCTTGGAAGAGGCGTGGAACATCATACCATGAAAGTTTATAACAAAATTACTTCAAATTGTCCCGAGAAGAATTTCAGCGGTTTTAAATGAAAAAGGTAGACACATTCGCTATCAAGGTATATTCTGTGCAAATATGGTTATTTGACTTTGATTTTTATTTCATTAAAAGTGTATTTGCACTGAATATAAAGTTTTAGTTTCTTATTCATCAGAGGAGAAAAATTTAATATGTCTAAAACTCTTGCACATCAGTATATATATATATATATATATATATATATATATATATATATATATATCAGTGGCGGCTCGTGGTCTGAGAGGGTGGGGAGGCCTACCAATAATTATTGCTATGTTTTATTACATAGTGCGAGGATAGTTATATATGGCATATGCCCATAAATAAATTACTTAAATTAAGATGGCTTAATCTGTACAAAATTATTCATAATATAGATACTACCGCTAAGTTACTAACCGTTATTATAAATTAACTAAACAACATGGAGTAAAGTTATTAAAATATCAGAAAATAAAACGAAAAATCATCAATTGGTTTTACTTACGTCTTCTACTTGAAAAGAAGATCAATTCTCCTTTCTTTTCCAGCAGCAAACCTATTTATGATATTTTCATACCAGCAAGGTTGATTCGATAGCTTCACTAGTAATTCCTTTTCTATGGAAATTAATGCCAAGCTTGAAAGTCGCTCCTGCCCCATAGTATTTCTTAAGCATGTCTTAATGCGGTTTAGACAAGAAAAACTTCTTTGAACAGATGCAGTAGTGGCTGGGATGGTTGCAATGAGACTGAAAAGTCTGTAAGCTTGGGGTAGTGTATCGCGCAAGTCATTTTCCACAATGTTATTCAATATAGTTTCAATATCAGTGTTATGAAAAAGATGTTTGTTTTCTTCTGCATAAACAGCCATTAGCTCATTTCGTAGAAACTGTTTGTCAAAGAAGTTTCCATAGGTAGCTATCAAGGAATTTAAGGCATCTTCCGGGAATTTTGGGGGGAAATTTGCAAATTGGGTTGAGTTGGATAGCTGCAGACACTTTAAGGATGCCATGTTCGAGAATCTTGTCCTTATTTGAGTAGTAATATTACCAATGATCTCATAAAAATTCTTTCGATAATGGCAAGATGTTGAATTGTTGGTTTCGAGTCTATTTCTCGAAGCACAAGGAGAATGTCCAGTTGCTGTTTGTGTTTTCTCAATATACTTTTGAAATGTTTCGTCATTTCGCATATCTTGTATGGCTGTTTGGCAAATAACTATATGATCCATGCACATTTGAATATCTATTGATTTTTTTTGGAAAATATTATAAACCACTTCAGTTTTCAAAAAGATGTCTTGGAAGACCAGAAGATAAAACACAAAGTTAAATTCAGACAGCTTATTTTTGTAGGCTTCTGCTTGACGTATTGTTTTACCTGTAATATCACCGGTATTCATGAGTTCCTGAAAAACCTCAATCAACTTAACCCTTTCAGTGGAAATTGCCGTGACAGTTTTTGCATTGGAATTTCATCTTACTTCACTGTTGGTTGGTATTCGTTTTCCCAAGATTCGGTCAAGGACGGCTGTTCTTTTTGTCGATTTGTGAAAGAAGGCAGGAATTCCTTGTAAAGTGCCAAAGAAAATATTAACAGCTGATATGTTACGGCAGCTGTGCTGCAATACTAGATTTAAACGATGCGCCAAACAATGGGTAAAAAGAGCTTGAGGAGCATAGCTGCGAATTTTTTCTTGAAGCCCATTCAGTTCAGATGACATAACACTGGCTCCGTCAAAAGTCTGCGCTATAAGTTTATTTTGAAAATCAAATGGCTGTAATATTTCCACAAGCTGCTGACAAATGCCTGCGGCACTTTTGTCTTGTTCAACATCATAAAAACCTAGAAAATGTTCTTTTTTATGTCCATTTCTATCAACACAACGGCAAATGATTGAACATTGAGCTTTTTCATTCTTGTCATTTGTTTCATTTACTTGAATTGAAAAAAATGGCGCACTTTTTATAGTATTTTGTATAACATCTTTCAGTTCTCTCGCAATACAATCAATAATGTCATTTTGTATTGTTTTTGACAAGCCATTAAAGGCCCCCATTTTTTCCCAATGAGATTTCACTTCTTCATTATGATTGAGCATTACATCGAAGATTTCCTTAAAATTTCCTTGATTGCGAGAGCTCTTCGATTCGTCATGCCGACGGAAAGGCAATTCTTGTTTACAGAGGAGACAAGTTAAATCAATCAATCGCTTGAAGACTTCTCTGTTCTTTGCTACTTTTGCATTGTACTCATTTTTCGATCTCTTCGCGTGTTCATTTAGCTGTTCAAAAATACTGAACGCCTGTTTAGATAACTGTTTAACACAAATATCATTTTGGATGTGCTCTTTCGAAGTGGAATGTCTCTCCAAGCTCCTTGCCAAGTTCTTCCAATCACGAAACCCTTCGTCACTCCATACATTTTTTTTTACACCAACTAAAAGACAAGACCAGCAAAACAAACCGTTTTTTTGCAAACTTCCACACAGCCACTTATATCTGTCATACCAATTAGATTTAAAACTTCTGTTTTTGCTCTTATTTATTTGAACACAAGATATGTTTGGAGTTGATCTACCTTTATTTAAAATGTATCTTTTATTTTTTTCGCTTCTTCTAACAAAAGAAATGTCCAATAGTGAAACGATTATGTCAATAACTTCTTCCATTTTGAAGTATTAAGTTCACACAAAGAATATAAACTCTGATATATTGCCTTCAAAAACTTACAATAACATAACACTACCATAACGTAGCCTTTAAAAACGTACAAATAACAAGTTAACACTGACATACCTACGTTGGGTACACTAAATCACATATAAATAACACTAAATTCACTTATAAAGAGTTCAATGACAACGTAACAGGTTCGTGTAAACAAAATATAATAACTAAATAAAAATTCAATTTCACGTGTATTTAGCAATAATTTTGACTCCGGAAATCTGGTTGCTAGGCAACAGCCATTTAACTCCGCCCACTGGCTGGCCATGATAAAGTTCGCGGAGGATTTGTGATTTTGGGCCTCCATTTCACGAATTCATGACTTTTGACAGGGCAGAATATAAGTGTGGCATCAGTACGTTGCCATAACAGCCAAGAAGCTGAAGGGAGGCTTTCCTGAATACTTCTTCCTTTCGATTTCTCGTGCTGAATTTGACCATTATGGCTAAAGGTTACAGTTATATTCAAGGGGGGAGGGTGATTCTATTGAAAATTAAACTTTTAACAACTATATTCGAAGGGGGAGGGTGATCCATTGCTAATTAAAATTTTTAAATTAAATTATATTAAAATTTTTAAATTTTGCAATTTAGGAAAAAAATATTTATAGCCTGTTGAAACCGAGGAGCCACAGCCTCCCAAGCCTCCCCTGTAAAGCCGCCACTGATATATACACACCTGAATAATTTCAAGAAACAGCTGGACAGGTTCTTGTGCAAAGTCCCTTACCAGCCATGCGTGGCTAGCTACTAGGAAAAGAGAACGGAAAACCAATTCTCTCCTCTACCAGATCCCGCAAAATTTGGCGGGATGCTGTAAAGGGGTCGACCACAGATCGATCCTGAACCGTAGTTCGAAACCACCAAAAGGTAAAAATAAAGTGTATATATGGTTGGGTGTAATAAGGATAATGTATTTTTGTTAATTTTATTGTTAGAGCTGAGGTCATAAAACGTACGTATATTTCATTTCATTTCGCGTCGGAATACCGCTTCCCGTTAGGTCAGCGGAGTTAAGCGACGTTATGTCTGTTTAGTAGCTGGATCGGTGACCATCTTCTACGTTCAGATGATACCAAGTAAAGCTGTAGGTCCCCCCGTCACGTGACTTTACCATTATGAAAAAGATTAAACAACCTTACTATTATTGATTCAATCTCCTTTCTACCTTTCTACGCAATGGCGGTAGTGTCGTTGTGATGGTATCATTACAATCAGTGATTACTATTTCGTGTCATTCATGATATTCACTTCTCAAATGAAAAAACTTTTTTAAATGTGAATTTTTTTTCACTTTGGTCATTCTCATTTGCGGACTAAAGAATGGGAATGACATTGAATGGGAATTAATCGCGGTGGTTTCTTAGTGATTTTTCCCCTTTGTTCGCTGTATTTCTTTGGTTCAAAGGATAAATATTCGTTTAAACACATTTTTTTCCTTTTTTAAACACAATTTCACAACTTTTTTAGGCAAACTTTGATACAAAAGTGAATTAAATAAATTACTGAACAGAACTGTCCTCGTCTAATGTACGGGCATGAAACGGAGTCTTCAATAGAATACAGTACATACAGGGCCATTCAAAATAATTCTTATTCATAATTTATATATTATTAATTATTAATTATAACTATCTATGAAGCCACGCTTTATCTTTAATTAAGAGCCCAGTAAAGCCTAAAGCTTCAGGGCCAAATTAAATACATAGTTCAATTTTACACTTATTTCTTTTGTGTCAAAATTATCGTCACAACAAAAATTGTAAAAATTGTATTTATTTTATAAATAAAGAATTATTTACTCATTTATTTGGACAAATCCAACAAAACTTTTTATTTCCTTCCGATCATCTTCTCGCGAAGGCCTTACGCTTCCTGAAGGAATGATAACAGATTCTGAGAGGATGACGGATCTGTGGAAGAGAACTAACTTTGCACTTTCATATTGGCTTAATACGGACTTTATTGTTCTTGTAAATATTGTAAAATGGTTAGCACTAAAACGTAAATTTACGATGCACTAAAGATTCTTTCAACCTTTTCGAGACGAGGACCTTGAGCAAAATGTATACCCCACAGATGGCAATTTGGGGCCAGAAATGAAAAGTTTTACAATGTTTTTTCATTAAAATGTTGAATTATGATGTAAATTAATAGAAAAACTTAACCATTTCGGTAAAGCATGTGTGGGCGGAACGTATGTATGTCCCACAGACGGCGTTTCTTTTACGGCCATTCAAATGCGGTCGTGAAAATTAAGATCGTAAGGTGTATGTAGTTAGGTCTTAAAGTTAAGTGTGTGTACACACACACACACACACACACACACCCTGGTTTTGCTTCCGACCGAATTGTTCATTTTGACGAAGCTCAAGCTTATTGCTCCACCTTAGACCTACAGCTTGACGTGAAATCCGAACCATGACCCACCACGGGTGGTCAGAAATAGCAAAGTCCTCGCCCGGACTCGGTCTCACGACCTCCCAATTAGCAGCCCAACGTCTTAACCACTAGGCTACCCAGGGTACCCATTTACTTGCCAACTAATTTTAATGTATGGAAGAATGAACAGCTGGGTGAGCTACGCGCTGCCTGCCATCACCGGAAATCGAATCCCGGACTGGTGGACCGGTTGTTTCGTACTCAGCTATGCTAACCACTGCACCAGCGAGGCGTAATATATATATATATATATATATATTAATTCAGTGGCGGCTCGTGGTAATTTTACTTATGCATGCAGTCACATGCATTACAGTCTAGTACATATTAGATAAGCTGTATTTTGTCTTTTATGGTATTCTTATGAGTTATGTTTAAATGATGAACTTAAATAATAATTGCCATCAAGAGATTAAATAATAAATAATAATTTTAACTTTATTTTTTTAACTTAAATAATAATTTTAAATTCATTGAGTATTTTATTTACGCATGCACTGCATGCATTGCATTCATTAAGAAGCCGCCCCATTATATATATATATATGGGAATTAACTCAGAATGGTCCCCTGAGGTTTTTTATGATACACACAGACCGTGCATGGAAAAAGGAACTCTTCTGGGATAATTAAATCCACTATAGTCCGAATAAGTAATGGTAAATGACAAATACCATAGTTTTTCTTTTTCATGATGCTAGCCCGACGTGGGCAACGGGTCACTCGCAAAGAGGACCCATAAATATAGCTTCCCTCACCAGCTATCTGCAAAGCAGACAGGATCCAGCTTTGGGACATGGATCTAGGGTTTAAAGCAGCCTAGCCCTGCTACATTTAGAACCTCAATATAAGCAAAAGACTCGCTGCCTTTACGTCAGGGCTAGGCTGCTTTAAACCCTAGATCCATATCCCAAAGCTGGATCCTGTCTGCTTTGCAGATAGCTGGTGAGGGAAGCTATATTTATGGGACCTCTTTGCGAGTGACCCGTTGCCCACGTCGGGCTAGCATCATAAAAAAGAAAAACTATGGTATTTGTCATTTACCATTATTTATTCGGACTATAGTGGATTTAATTATCCCAGAAGAGTTTCTTGTTCCATGCACGGTCTGTGTGTATCATATATATATATATATATATATATATATATACAGGGTGTCCGAGAATTATCTGTACAAGTTTTGGCTGTTATTAAAAGTCAACCATGAAGCGTAGAAATTCCAGTGTTGTCCCATTTTACAGAGAATCTCATTAAGGTTTTTCTGATACCAAGTTTTGACAAGTTTTTTAGAAATTCCAGTGTGTCCGAAAATTATCTGTACAATTTCATCTTTTAATAAAATTCTTGATAACACACGTAAAATTCTTAAACAAGATTATTTAGAATCTGTATTTTCAAAAGTTTCTTTTATTAAAGTAACGTTGTTACAAACATTCGATATGTGCACCATCAGTGATTCGCAAAACATCCAATCGATAATCCAAATGTTGCCATGTACGCTGCAGCATATCCACATCAATTCGCTCAATAGCAGCTGTGATTCTTGCTTTTAAATCATCAATGTCTGTCACCCGCGTACAAAAAAGAAAAAACTTGTCAAAACTTGTTATCAGAAAAACTTAATGAGTTTCTCTGTAAAATGGGACAACACTGGAATTTCTACACTTCATGGTTGACTTTTAATAACAGCCAAAAATTGTACAGATAATTCTCGGACACCCGGTATATATATATCGTAACTTCGCAGTTAGTTTTGTGCGTTGGTCTATCTTCATACGAAGATCAAGCTGGTGGCTTCACCTCTAGAACTGGCCTGTTAGAGGAACGGGTTGCTCTCTCGCGATCTCCATTACATATTGCCAGGCACACCCAACTTATCCGGTACCGTCTTAAATCAGGCGTCTCGTAGTCTGCCTATATATATATATATATATATATATATATATATATATATATAAATAAAGATTTTCATTTAATGGAACGTCAAATAAATGTATTTGTAAGTTGTAATTTAGTTTAATTTTACTTAAAAATTATTATTTTTTTAACGTGTAATTTTCACACTTTTCAAATAATTTTACTTTAAGTTTTACTCGTACAAAACCTCTCTTTTTTTTTCATTGATTTTTTATGTCTCATTAGCTCTATTTAGCTTCAAATCATTATGTACACACACACACACACACACACACATATATATATATATGTGCTCGCCTCGGTGGTGTAGTGGTTAGTGTCGCTGACTACGAATCCATCAGCCCCGGGTTCGAGACCCGGTGACGGCAGCCGGCGCGCAACAAAACCCAGCTATTCATCCTTCCACACAATAAAGAAAGTGATTGGTATATAAATGGGTACCCTGGGTAGCCTAGTGGTTAAGACGCTGGGCTGCTAGTGGGGCGTGTATCCAGTAGACTATTGGTTAAAAGCTTCATGACGACGTCAAAGGTTGAGATAATTGTATAGAAATTGATAACTTCGCCATTTCATTCTTTCAAATTGTTTTCTTTCATTATTTTGTCCTTTTGACTTTATAAATATTTTAGTATTTTAACTATTAATATTTGGTTTTGCCTTACACACGCACGGACGCCTTTACAGTTTTATATATATATATATATATATATATATATATATATATATATATATAGAGAGAGAGAGAGAGAGAGGCCCAATAGTAGCCCCCATTATTTCTTTAAACGAAACTGAATGGGACCTCTTTATCTTGGAACACTATATATATATATACAGTATATATATATATATATATATAATATATTGTATCGAAGAAAGGTCTGAAATCAAATAAAAACTAATATCGTTTAAAAAATAGATTAATTTAAGTATGAAGAGCAACATTTACTATTCAGACTATTGAAGTTTATGTTAATTTCATTTTTAAGTTTAATTAATTAATTATTAATTATTAATTACGAATGGGTTTAAGACCTTTTCTAGCTTAACTTTAAATTAATTTTAAGCATATTTATGGAAATTTTGGGACGTTTTCCAGTTTATGTACCGTTTTCTACAATGTTGGCTTTTATGCAACTTTCTAGTGTTTCTTTGCTTCTGTTAGGCACAGCATAGAGTAAAACAGGTTAGGTTAGGTTAGGTTAGGTTAGGTTATCAAGAACTTACCTCTCTTAAAAAGTTGTTATAATCGACGGCGGTTGTATGACCAATCAAAAATAAATTATATGAAAAACGGTACACAAACTGGAGAAGGTCCAAATCTTGTTTACAACTTTAGTCGGCAATTATTTCATGTTTGCTGTTTTGCATTTTAGAAGTTACTCCAAATATTTGCTATAAATCTTTTTGTTAATTTAAAATAATTAAAATAATTTAAAATAATTAAAATTATTAAAGTGTTAAATGTAAATAACCGAGTAAACTGTACTTCCATACATACATTTAAAGATAAGCTAAAAGAGTGTTAAACCCATTCGTAATAATTAATTAATTACTTAAATATATAATTATTAATAAACCTCATGAGTCTGGTTGTTAAATGTCGCCAAAAAGGTTATACAGTACTCGAGTTAATGTTTTTGAGAGATGTACATTTTTATTTTATTTCAGACATTTGTCAGACACCCTGTATAAATATGGGAGTGAAAACGATTCAAAGCTCGATTTTGCGATTTAGACCATCGAAGTCGTGACTGGAAAGTGACCTCTCTTATTGCGTATGACCGAATCTTTGCAGCTCTCTTCAATAACGAAAACTGAGAGAATAATGGTCAGGAGGAACAACGATAACACCTTCAGAAACTGCTTCTAACTCGTTTTAATCCCGTAATTATACGGACATAATTAGATACACACTGTATACGAATGAGATTTTCAACTGCCATGATACCTCATAAATCCTCAAAATAACTCATAATTTTTTTTCTCTCTCTCTCTCTCTCTCTCTCTCTCTCTCTCAAAAATATAAATAAAAGCCTGTCTATTTCAATACACGAAATCGTTAAAATGTAAAACAGGAATAAAAATAGTTTTGGGAAATCGTCGATTACGTAACGAGAATGAGTTCGTCTTTGAACGTGTTCAAAGTCGTTCCTCTTTTTATCTTCTTCTTTTTCATCTTGAAGAACGTGTTCATTTTAGGATGATTTTGAAGTTATCGCGTTGTTAACGATGGGAAAGAAGTAAGAATTAGTTTCTTGAGAGAAATGAAAAGTAGTCAAAAAAGGGATTAATAAAAGCGAAATATTACAAACTAGTAAGTGTGTGTGTGTGTGTGCGCGGCGCATAATAGTTTAATATGTAATGCATGCATAGGACATAATTATGCTTCATTGATAATTTATTACATAGAGTGAAAGTACTAAATTACATTTCAATTGCAAATGGTGAGTCTATATATATTTTCGTCTTCTATTTAAGTTTACCTTAACCTTTACCTACTTTACACTTTTACTTTCAGCCACATAATAAATTAACACAATGAATACACACACACACACACACACATATATATATATATATATATATATATATAGTGGCCTATGAATCACGAATTTGATATGGCCAAGAAAATAGGCTTACTATAATTTATGAATTAAATTGAAATGAATAATTAGGGGTCACCATCTTGGGCCTACAGCCCAAACAAACAATATTTAATAAGGAGAGAGAAATTACTTTGTTGTTTTGTGTTTAATTAGGAAAATAAATCAATTATTTGTTCACAGTGATTAACAATTCTATAACGGTATTTATACTATGTTAAAGATGACTGATTATTAGCAATAAGGGATCTTTTAAACTATTCCCACCCCCCAGCTTCAGAGAGGGGGACATAGTTTAAAAGGTCAATATTAGGGGGGAGATAATTTAACAGGTTTTACTTATCTTATTTACATAATAGAATTTTTAATATATGTATATAAGATACATATCTTGAAAATTCTATGGATCACCTGAAGATCAGGGTCCCCAGCCTTCTCTAGTTAGCCTTATAAAGCTAACTAACGAAAATATCACGACCTAACATAACAGTCGTTAAGTCAACTGTACGCCCTTGACGACTGGTTAGGTTAGGTCGTGATATTTTCGTTAGTTAGCCTTATAAAGCTAACTAAAGAAGGATTTGGGTCAATTCTATTATATTTTATCATATTTCTGGTTTATAGAGAACCATTATTTACATAGGATAAAATTTGAATGCCCGGTTAGGTCAACTGTACGCCCTTGACGATTGGTTAGGTTTAGTCGTGATATTTTCGTTAGTTT
>JAJOZX010001863.1:472500-602500 GCA_023014485.1 Bathynomus jamesi
TGAATAATTGTGAAGCTCGACTATTTAATTTTTTTATTATTTAATTTGGCCCTTAAGCTTTAGGCTTTACTGGGCTCTTATTAAAAATAAGCAGCTAGCTGTTATAAATTAATAATAATAAATAAATAAATAAGTAAATAAGTATTATTAATAGTTAAAACATGTATTTCAATCTTAAACAATATTAATGGACAATATTAAACATTATTATTGGACATTAATCCAAGATTTTTGTTAGTATCCCATTATTAATCGGGATTTCAACTTGGTTTTAAACAAATTTACATTCGCAATATTTTTATATCGGCATGCAAGTCATTCCATAGTTTCAATCCAAGGAAAATGGGTAGTTTTTGAGATGAAGACAATCTAAATTGAGGTATAACAAGCTTTGCTCTATTTCTGGTCTGATACGAGTGGATTTCTTGATGAGTTACAAAATATCTATTTAGCCATTGCAAATTAATGATTTTTCTCTTACACTTGTAAATAAAAATAAAATGTGCCAGTTTGGTTATATCGTTGAGCTTTAGTAGGTTTAGCTCTTTAAATAATGCACTAGAGTGATCAAGGAAATCAGCATCAGATAATAACCTTATTGCTCGTTTTTGGATGACAAAGATACCATTTAATGCGTTGTTAGCGGAGTTTCCCCAAACAAGGGTGCAGTATGTTATATAAAGAAGAACAGGAGTATGATAAAGAGTCAATAAAACTTGTTTAGGGACTACATTTCTAAGTTTAAACATTATAGCAACGCTCCTTGAAATCTTTTTCTCGATATAATTTACATGATCACTCCATTGCAAATTCTTATCTAGCATTACACCAAGAAATTTTGTTGCAGTACACTCCTTTATGGCGATTTCATTAACATTAAGTTCATCAAGATATACATTTCTTTTATTAGTAAAAATCATGAAATTTGTTTTACTGGTATTTAGGAAGAGTTTATTGGTGGTCAACCATTTCATCACACTGATGAATTCTGAATGAAATATATTCTTAGCTGTATTAACATCTTTGCAAGAAAAAGAGAGTTGTATCATCTGCAAACATTATGAAGTTCAGTATATCAGATGAGCGTGGAAGGTCATTTATATACAGGGTGTACATAAAGTCAGGATCTATTTTTGTGAAGCACTTGGAAATTATATGGAATTCAATCATAAAATGATAAAGTGGTAACATTTATTAAATAATTAAGAGTAGGATTCGACGTGACGCCCATCAGTATCCCTGCACAGCTCAAATCGTTCCGCAGCATTTCTAAACACATTCTGGAGCATTTGCGGGGTTATGTTATCTGCAGCAGTTCGTATACGTGTACGTAAGTTTTCAAGACTCGTAATCTTCGTCTGATAGACGTGCGATTTGATAAAGCCCCATGCAAAGAAATCTAAAGGGGTTAAATCTGGTGATCTCGCTGGCCAAAGTCTTTTGTTGCTTCCGCGTCCGATCCAGCGATTTGGAAAACGTCCATTTAGATAATCATGAACAATTTTGGCATAGTGACAAGGAGCACCATCATGTTGATAGACGACGGGGATAGGATTGTTAGTACCGTCATCTATCAACATGATGGTGCTCCTTGTCACTATGCCAAAATTGTTCAGGATTATCTAAATGGACGTTTTCCAAATCGCTGGATCGGACGCGGAAGCAACAGACCTTGGCCAGCGAGATCACCAGATTTAACCCCTTTAGATTTCTTTGCATGGGGCTTTATCAAATCGCACGTCTATCAGACGAAGATTACGAGTCTTGAAAACTTACGTACACGTATACGAACTGCTGCAGATAACATAACCCCGCAAATGCTCCAGAATGTGTTTAGAAATGCTGCGGAACGATTTGAGCTGTGCAGAGATACTGATGGGCGTCACGTCGAATCCTACTCTTAATTATTTAATAAATGTTACCACTTTATCATTTTATGATTGAATTCCATATAATTTCCAAGTGCTTCACAAAAATAGATCCTGACTTTACGTACACCCTGTATAATAAAAATAACAGTGGACCCAGAACTGAGCCCTGTGGCACACCATGTTTGACAAGCGCTTTAGTGGAGCAAACCTTATTTACTGATACAAAATTATATCTATTGGACAAATAACTTTTAAACCAATCACTGATTGCTCCTCTAAAGCCGTAACAATACAATTTGTTAAGTAGAATATTATGGTCTATTACATCAAACGCCTTACTCAAATCCATAAATGTTGATATTATTATTTCTTTGTTCTCCTTAGCTGTATTTACATTTTCCATAAGATTTAAAATAGCCATTTCCGTTGTTCTATTATTACGGAAGCCATATTGATTTGGAGATAATAAATTGTAGGATTCTAAATATCGCTGCATTCTACTTTTTACAATTTTCAAAAACTTTGCTGAACACAGATAATGAACACACGGCCTGTAATTTGTTGCTAGTGTAGGATCACCCCTTTAAAAAGGGGTGTTATACAATATTGAATATAGCGTAAGTAGGAAAATGATCACTGATGTTAGTGGTTATAATTCCAGAGTTTACAAGGGCATTGCTATTTACAAATATATTATCAATCGTAGATTCTGTTATTCGATTGCCATAGCTGCAGACTCGAGTGGGTTTGGTAATAGAATGACTAAGATAGAAAGAATTCATTAAGTTTAAAAATTTATGAGAGATTGCTTCAGATTGCAAATTAATGTTGAAGTCTCCCGCAACTATGGCACTCGATTTATGGAAGTTGCATAACATGTTATCTAAGTGAATTAAAAAGCTATTGATATTAGTATTAGGTGGTCTATATATTGCATGGACAGAATATACATTACTTTTGTCTTTTATATTCACAATCAGGTTTTCATTGTCACTATTACATAGAGAAAATACTTCGTTAGAGTCGTAAGTTTGATGCACATACACAGAGATACCCCCACCAATCTGATCATCTCTTACAGTATGATAAGCAACGTAATTATCTATATTATATAGGTTTTTAATACTACTATTTAACCAAGTTTCCGTGAGAATTATAACACTAAATTTGACCGTAGAAGTTTTCAAGAGGGCCAATAAGTAGTTATAGTTCCTAGGTAAGCTTCGAATGTTTAGATTTAGCACTGAAAGATTTTTATAAATATCTTTTTGTAATACAAAGGCATTAAACTCGTCTATCGATGAGACCATGCAATTGCCTATACCAGATTCCTGATCTAGATTCTCTAAACTGGATACAGAATTGTTTGGTAATGAATTGAAATGATTAATATCAGCACATATACTATGAAAGTCTTTATCGATGAAATCCATTTAACAGTAGTTCTCAAACAATTTCACTAAATATAGAATACTGGAATAAGGGGTTACCGCCCAGTTGAGCCGAGAATGGGAAAGTCGACTGTTGAGATTGTATGCGGAGTTATTCGCAGGCCTCCTGTGTGTCGACTGTCGGCTGGCGGTTTCTTAGTTCTCATAGCTTCGAATGCTTTTTCACTAACAAGGTGAACTCCTTTGACCGAAGTATTCCGTGCTGGAGGAGTCTCTCTCTTTAATCATTAACTTCGCTCCAAGGAAGTAGGCAACTTTCCCGAGTCTCCTCGCTTCTATGAGTTTAGGGAGCTTTTCTTTACGAATTTTACGTGTTTCCTCACATACGTCGTCATTGACGAAGATTTTTGATCCTTTCAGCTTTCTTCTGTTTTTTAGTATTAAATCTCTCTGAGTTTCATCCTCGTATATTACTTTTATAGCTGAAGTGGGCGTCTTAGATTCAGTCGTGTCATTAACTCTAGAATTTGCTTTTTTTGGTGGAATTTGTTTTTTTAATCTAAAAGCACTTTTGATCTTAATATTCCCTAAATTCAGTCTATCTTTTATTATGTCCTCCTCCTTTTTCTTCGTTTCGCCGTTTGTTTCTCTATTCATTTCAGATACCCCAATTATGATTAAGTTATTGACACGTGAATTATCGTCTAGGCTGTTTAATTTATTCCTAATTGAATCGTGCTCGTTTTTTATCATCTCAATGCTACGATTATTTTTAGTAAGCGAGTTTAGACTAGAGTTAAGATCCTTTATCTCGTCGTGTGCATGCTGAATGCTCTTTTCGAGCTCCATATTTCTATATTCCAGTTTTGCATTGTCCCGCTTTAACAATTCGTTATTATGTTGCACAACTTTTATTACTGCCTCAAGGTCTTTGATTACACTATTACTTTTGTGCACTAAGTCAAAGAGGGAATTATACTTATTTGCTAGACCCTTCATTTCTAATTTCAGGGCGTTTACCTGACCCTTCGAAGCCATTTTGAGCAATTTATGGGGTTAAGATTCACTCGTTCGTTCGTTCGTTCGTACGTTTAAAGATCTCGTTCGTTCGGTTGTTTGTATACCCGTTACTTCAAGGCCACCGCTTGCCGTAGGACTCTAAAGGCAGTGCCGGATGTCGCTAGAAAATTTTGAAGATATATTTTATGTAATATTACTAGTTAAGTATTGCAGTTTATCTGATGAGATTGTAACTGCGTAATCTTGGCACATTCACAAATTTTAGTGGAGAAGTATCACGATGGTTCACTGAATTTGAACACATTTTTATAAATCAGTTTAGTTTTTCCATCTTTTTTTTATGAAGTTAGGAGGGACCAAGGGCGAACACTCGCAAAAACTGCCCCCCCCCCCCCTTACATACACAGAGGAAGAAAAGAGTCAAAATCAAGGTCCAAGGTTTTCGAGATTCCTGGACACCGCGTTTGAAAGATTGAAGGTTATAGACACGGGGGGAAGATGGATTGAGGAAGATTGTTCCAGAGTTTACCCGTTGAGTAGATGAAAGATTGAGAATATCGATTAACCCTGCGTTAGAGAGTTGGACAGAAAGGGGATGAAAATGTGTCGAAAATCTGGTACTGCAAATTCTCCTTAAAAGAGGAGGCACGCAGTTAGAGAGTTCAGAAGAGTAGTGTCCATTATAATAGCGATAGTAAAGAGAGGGTGAGGTAACATTGCGGCGAAGAGAGAGGGATTAAAAACAGTTAGTAACAGGTGGGGAATTGATGAGATGAAAAAAACCTTTGTTTCTATCCGGTCAATTATAGCTGTGTGGGTTGAGCCACCCGACACATGAGAAACGTACTCCATTTAGGGGCGAACAAGACTCCCGTACAGAGACAACAACTCTTGGAAGTTGTTTTGGAAAGAGAGTATATGTCATTGAGTTATTTTTTCCACCACTGTTCGTGTTATTACTGTTACCATTATTATTATTATTATTTCCAGCTAAACTACCATTGTTGTTCTCACTCAAGTTCGATTTATATATGCGTTGACCATTATAATGAAAACAGTTTGTGTTGCAATTTCACTTATCATTAATAATGGTGTCATTACGTTATTAAATCGATATATGGACGGATTTGGACGCATATTACGTCGAAAATCTCTACTGTTTTAATATGCTGGTGTTCGTTTGCCTTTATTCTTGCAAAATAAATAAAAAATGACATTTGGAAAAGATTTAATTGGTTTGGAAAAGGGCTTCATGGTAAGAGCCGAGATTGTCTTCCATGAAGTCAGTCATAACCTTGTGGGCTGTTCTTCAGGATTGATGGGCAATCTCGTCGACTTTTGTCATTGAGACACCAGCCAAACGAGCTCCTATACTTTCCTGTCGCTTTCAAAACCAATTAATTCTTTTCCAAATGCGTTTATTTTTGTATTTATTTCGCAAGAACAAGAAAAACCAACATCAACATAGTCAAGATCCAACTGGACAAATTCTTGTACAAATTCCCTGATCGGCCATGCGTAGCTGACTGCGAAAGTAGGATGAGAGTAGACACCTCTCTCATCCATCAAATCCCTCAAATGAATGAAGTGGGATATTGCGGAGGAATTGACCGCGGATCAATCCTGAGCCGTTGTTGGAAGTCATCTAAAGAAAAGTATATTAACAAAGTAGACATTGCGAACATAATACGCCTTCATATATCGATTTAATTAATAACATAAATGACGACAATAATAATATATCGAAATTACAACACAAAATGTGTACTTTTTGAAGTTACTCTCGTCAATGTTACAGTTTTACTATTTTAGTTGGAGGAAAAAAAAACCTGTTGCAAACCGACCCGAAATTATTTATGCCACCTGCGTCGAGGGTTGGAATGCCAGACATTGTGGCTCTCGTTTGTCTCGGCCGGAAAAGGGCTTAGTCGGTCAAACGAAATGTGAGAATGGATCAGAGGGGAAACGATTCGTGTAGAAAATAGGGAACCATGTACTCGGGCAATAAATTCTTGATCACAAAAAGAGAGATTCAAATGCGTACGAATATACGAGTATATACATATACAGTATATATATATGTGTGTGTGTGTGTGTAGTGGTGTAGTGGTTAGCGTCGCTGACTACGAATCCATCGGCCCCGGGTTCGAGACCCGACGGCAGCCGGCGCGCAGCAAAACCCAGCTGTTCATCCTTCCACACAATAAAGAAAGTGGTTGGTAGATAAATGGGTACCCTGGGTGGCCTAGTGGTTAAGACGCTGGGCTGCTGGTGGGGCGTGGTTCGGATTCCACGTTAAACTGTAGGTCTAAGGTGGAGTGAAAAGCTTGACCTTCGTCAGAATAAACAATTCGGGCGGAAGCTAACCAAAGGTTATATATATATATATATATATATATATATACACACACACACACCTTGGTTAACCTTGGTGTTGCTTCCGCCCGAATTATTCATTCTGACGAAAGTGAAGCTTGTCATTCCACTTTAGACCTATAATTTAAGTGGAATCCGAACCACGCCCCACCTAAAGCCCAGCGTCTTACTCACTAGGCTACCCAGGGTACCCATTTATCTACCAACCAATTTTTTTTATTGTACGGAAGGATGTAACCGGATGTAACTGTAACTGTTCATATGATTGATTGCTTCGAAAAGACTAAGACTCTCTCTCTCTCTCTCTATTTTTTTGTTACATCAAACCTAACCGCTCACATTTGTTACCAATTGCTTTCATCTTCATTCTTCATTGTTCCCTAATTCATGGTATGCACTTCGCCAAATAACCTTATTAATAATTCTTTTGGACACAATACTTCTATTGAGGGAAGAGCACTCAAGTCAATCATATAAAAAAGATGTGCGTGCGCAACACATGTTAAAAAATGATTCACCTTTCAATTAAGCTAGCAAAGATTTACATAGTAGTCGATTAGGAAGCCGTATATATATATATATATATATATATATATATATATATATATACAGGGTGACTCAGAAGTCAGGTTACATAGGGCTTTTCTGTTTCTTTGCAGGTAAATGAGTTATGAGATGTTATCGAAGGAGGAGCGCATTGATGTGATATTCCTAGCTGGCTGCGCAAGTGCATTGCCGTTAACGGTGGCCATATCGAACGTGTGATGTGACTATTCCCCTGTATCATTACATAATACAGTATTTCCCTGTGTAACCTGACTTTTGAATCACCCTGTATATATATATATATATATATATATATATATACATACATATATATATATATATATATACACTATATGATCAAAAGTATTCGGACACCGCATGGTTTTGGGAAAAATGGTTTTATTATGGCATTTAGTAACCAGTAGGTCCACCCTTTGCTTTTATTACAGCGTCAACACGTCGAGGCATACTTTCCACCAGTTTTCGGTAAGTCTGTGCAGGAATGGCTCGCCATTCCTCTTGCAGAGCTGATGCAAGAGATGCAAGTGATGCCGGGCGTGGTGTGCGGTTTCGTATCCGTCGCTCCAGTTCGTCCCACATGTGCTCGATTGGGTTGAGATCGGGGCTCTGAGCAGGCCAGTCTAACAAATCCACCTTATTTTCACGAAACCAGTCCTGCACACGCCTTGCAGTATGGCAGGGAGCTCGATCCTGTTGAAACAAACAATGGCCATCTCCGTAGTATTGCCACAGTGTAGGGAGGGCCGAATTGTCCAGAACGTCGAGATAAACGTCAGCGTTCATGGTAGTGGTAGTGGGTATAACAACCAACGAGCCGAGCCCTAGCCAGGAAAAACAACCCCATACCATGATGGACCCTCCACCGAACTTCACCGTTGGACGTACACAGTCAGGAAGAAGCCGTTCTCCGGGCTGTCGCCACACCCAAACACGCCCATCAGACTGGAAGAGTGAATACCGCGACTCGTCGCTCCAAAGAACAGTTTTCCAGTCCTCCACGGTCCAGGAACGACGGGAGACACACCAGGCCAAACGACGCGTGGCATTAACTTTTGTAATCAGTGGCTTGTGTACAGCTGCTCTACCATAATAACCGAGTCTGTGCATCTCTCTGCGGATAGTTACAGTACTAACGGAGGTACCGGATGCTCTTCCTACCTCCTCAGCGATGGAAGCGGCAGAGGACGTGCGGGACTTCTTGACATGTCGTACCAGACTTCTTCTATCACGTTCCGTCAGTTTGCGTGGTCGTCCGGAACGTTTTTTCGCGTTAGTTGCACCGTCGTGCTTCCATCTCATGATAACATCCGCTACAGTCGACTTTGGTATATCCTGTTTGGCTGCAATGTTTCGTATAGAAACGTTACTTAAATAACATCCGATGACGAGTCCACGTTGGAACTCAGAGAGTTCACATCCGCGCGGCATGGCTTCACAACAGTTACTGATAACTTAACAGAACACCTCAGCATTATAGTTTCGCCACGCTTTTTCCCAGCATACCTTTCGGCGAAGATGATATTTGCAGAAATGCGGATTTTACGGGGTGTCCGAATACTTTTGATCATATAGTGTATATACAGGGCGGTGGGAAAACGTGTTACTAAAAGTAATTTACTGCTCATTACTTTAGGGAACACCATTTTAAATCAATATATATATATATATATATATATTATATATATATATATATATATATATATATATATATATATAGATAGATAGGTGTAGTTAGGTGTACAGCAATTATGGTGTCTCGTAATAAGAATGGAATGGTTTTGGAGAATGATTTTTGCGATTTAGCATGTTGGCTGACGGGTGCTATTTCGTCGAGGTACAAAATAATTATTTTAAATAACATCAAAATGCGTCCTAATTACCAATGAAGGGTTGTTAGATTTGTTTAGTGAGAATAAAATGGAGAGAGGTCACGTTACCCCTTCAGGTTTTGCAGTTAATTATGAAAAATGGAACTTGATTACATTAAGTGTTACGTCATCAACCCTATTTAACGACGTAACATCAGTAAATATTTTGTGCGTGACTTTTCGAGATAAAAAAACCTCTCCCCCCATCATGGGATTCATGCATAATATTCCATTTATGGCACCCCAGCGTTGCGCCTGATAGTTTGAATTAAATGCTGGTCATTACCTTGAGTGCGGAAGGGTTAACACTTAAAATGCCTCTCGACTAGAAAACGCCATGCATTTTCTCAGTTGTTTAAATGTTGTGTCAACTATTACCCCGAAGTAGCATAGTGTCTACCGCACTCACCTTCTATTCAAGCGGTTGCGGGTTTGAATCCTGGTGGAGGCGTTTTTTTTCATTTATATATATATATTATATATATATTATATATATATATATAGAGAGAGAGAGAGAGAGAGAGAGAGAGAGAGAGAGAGAGAGAGAGAGAAGAGAGAGAGAGAGAGAGAGAGTCCCTGATCAGTCATGCGTAGCTGGCACGAGGGCAGGACCGGGGTGAGAACAGAAGGAACTTCCTCCCCTATCTTCCAAATGAAGCGGAATGCTGCAGAGGTCGATCGCAGGTGCATCGTGCATCAAAAGTAGCGAAGTATATATATATATAATATATATATATATATATATATATTAGACACCCGCCGATCCGACCCCAAAATCCTTGCTGAATTGTTTGGTCGGTCCGACTTGGGTCAAAATTATAAAATCGGTGTTATGTGGGGTCACTTGCACTTGTAAATAGAACTGTCAATAGTCACATTTATGAAGAAAGCTTAGAATAGTTAATGCTGAAGTCTGCGAAAGAGTTGTATGGAGACGAACCATTTATTTTTCAACATGACTTGGCTCCAGCTCATGCGGCTCGTACAACATCTGCATGGTTTGTTGCTCATGAAATTGAAGTACTACCATGGGCAGCTAATTCTCCGATTTTAATCCGATAGAAAATCTATGGGGTATTATTAAGCAGAAGGTCCAAAAGCGTAAACTAGGAACACTTAGTGAACTGAAGAGGCGTTTCATTACAACCTGGCAATCGATAACTACCGAAGAATGTAAGAGGCTTGTCGACCCGGTGCCACTTCGAATTGAGGCCGTAACCAGGCTTAAGGGTGGATCAATTAAATAGTAAGACGCAGAGTTAAAAAGTCCTTGATAAAGGTTTAATATATTGGCAGTATTCAGTAAACATAACGAATTTAACATAATGAATAATTTACATAATTACTCCATTGCAAATTCTTGTCTAGCATTACATCAAGAAATTTTGTTTCAGTACACTCCTTTACAGTGATTTCATCAACATTTAGTTTATCAAGATAAACATTTTGTTGATTAGTAAAAATCATGAAATTTGTTTTATGATTTTTACTCCCGTGGTTAATTCGTTGGAGTTTGGACTCAGGCTTAGATGTCCTGGGTTCGATTCGTAACGTCACCACGGTGAAAATTGCTCGGGTTTAGATAACTCTCTCGGGAGTTCATCCCAAAACCTCTCTCCCTGTAGGGGAAATAGAGGCACAGACAACTCGCGCGCGAATCGTCACACTCCGAATGGTCGCATATCCGGTTCTTCGCATTAATCCTCGTCTACAGCGAATATAACCTCCGAACATCGTACATCACCTCCGCATCATTGTACTCGCATTTTCCCGCCTTTTTAAAAATTTTGAATAAGCTTTGGCATCACGAGCTTTTGCACAGTTTTAATAGGCTTAGTGTAGTCATAAAGTTTGCAAGAAATTAAACTCACTTAATGCTAAATGTTTGCGTTAAACTTAGATGTTAAACATTTGGTCATGATCTCCGTTTTTGGTCATGGCATTCAATGATTAAATCCAACCGAAAGACACCATGTGTTTAGAGTAACGTAACTTTATAAGGTAATATCCTCGCAGTCGTAAAGATGAGTCAAACCACGTTTTACTAAGTTCGCATTAAGTACAATCTCGTCCGCTATTATGTGTACCTTAATTAATGTACATGTAAGTCTTAAGGTAAGTTTACTGAACAGTATTTTATATTATAATGGACCTCCACACCATCGCGCTTTTCGCTTTGTCGTACGCTTCGACGGTCACATTAACGCGACGATTCGTCAATTATCCGTACGCGGATGTCGCTAGTTACCTAAATTTTTTTGTATTTTTTTATAGTGTCTCATTATTAAAATTTAATTAGAAGTACGTATTTCTAAACTTGATGAAATTAGTGATTCCGAAACATTTGAGACAGATTACTTTTTAATAATCGATATTTATCTAATCCTTGATGATTTCTCTTCATCACCATTCATCCAATTCTGTAATTCCCTTTTACCACATTATATTATAGTAATGTCTTGATAAAGTTAGAGCAGTGAACTACCAAGTCCGTCTTTTGAATGAATAATGTTGAAGCAAAGTTACGGCCAAGTTCAATCTTTATATATATATATACCATATGTCCCACAAAAAAGTACACCCAACTTTAGATTGTACTAACTCCTCCAAAAATTGAGATATTTTGGATCTGTTTGTTTGATTTAATATAGCAAATTATTCTTTGTTAACGTTCAAAATTTATTCATGTTTAAACGATTTAGTGTTTAAGCATCTGCTTTTAACTGAAGGGTACAGCAAAATGGGTTGCGCCGAATGATCATTTCTCCCAGCCAGATAGCTCCTCTTGCTTTAACCAATGTACTACTTTTTACGTCGAAGGATATTGCAAATATGTTTTTTTAAATAATTCGAACTTTTGTATCTAAGATACGAGTCATACATATAAATGAAGAATCTGAATTACTAAATTTATAAATAACTTTGAAACCTTATCATGCAGTTTACACGAGGCAGCGCGTTCTCATGGTCACAACTTATCTGCAAACTAAAAGCTTAAAACAAGTTCAGAATACCTTCGAACTGCAATTTCCCGATAGAGCTTCTCCAACTAAACACACAATTTTGAAGAATGTTCGGAAATACAAAGAAGAAGGAACGGTCCTCAATTTGAACAAAGGACGTTCAGGCCATCCGAAGACGGCAAGAACAGATGAGAACATTCAGCATTCAGCCCTGACTTGACCCCGTGTGATTACTTTTTATGGGGTCATTTGAAAAATAGACTATTTGCATCACAACCTATCAATTTAGATGATTTGAGGACTCGCATCACAGCTGAAATCAACTTGTTAAAACACAATCCAGATCTTATCAAAAGAGTGATGGGGAAGATGAGAGCTCGACTCCAGATTTGTATCGATAGGAATGGTGGTCATGTTGAAATAAAACGAAACTAAGCATAACTTTTGCAATAAGGAATAAAGAAAAATCTGCTTTGTATCTTATTAAAATTATGTTAAAGTATCTATTATTATGTATTTGTCTTTTCATTACATCGATAGCACACACATTATTTTTTCATTGACCAATTTTGCGCAATCCATTTTGTTGTACCCTTCAGTTAAAAGCAGATGCTTAAACACTAAATCGTTTAAACATGAATAAATTTTGAACGTTTACAAAGAATAATTTGCTATATTAAATCAAACAAACAGATCCAAAATATCTCAATTTTTGGAGGAGTTAGTACAATCTAAAGTTGGGTGTACTTTTTTGTGGGACATATGGTATATACACACGCTGGTACATCTTAAAAACGTAATGCAAACTTGAGAAATGATTCATTTTAAGGCCCCCATTTTTTTTTTAGGGGAGGAGAGGGAGGAAATTGCAGGAGTAAAAAAAAAGGGGTTCTTTGGGAGTAAAAACGGCCTCCTCAACTCTCCCCCACTGCGAAAATCATCCCCCCCGTCTGATTAATAATTAATAAGGAAAAGTTCAAATGGATTATGCAAATGCTACAGTTATTATCGCACTTTTCAGAAAAAAATATGAGAAATTTGGTGTAAGCAAAGCAAAAACAGGAACAACCGTGAACACACACACACACACACACACACATATATATATATATATATATATTATATATATATATATTATATGAGAAGAGATCATTTAAGGTCACTCACGTGACGGCACAATATTGTACTTGTATTATCGTATCTCTTCTTGTTTTTCTAAATCTTGTTGGAAGTTTATGCCGTAAAGTTGTTATATTTTATTTATATAATTACGGGGTTAAATGGGGCCGCAGCCAGTTTTCCAAGGTGGGGGGGGGGGGGGTTCAGGAGGAAAAAAGTAAGTGTAAAGGAGATAAAGAAAAATGTATAAAATTCGATATTTTTGCAAACTGAGATTTAATTAATTTTATTCCATTTTTTACGTTATGCTTTAGCGTTTACGAGTATTTTTAAACAAATCACTCACCTCCCCCCCCCCCCCCCCCAAATTGAAATTCTGAAAATGAAGGTGATTGTTGTAATGTGCAGATCCGATTTGTCGTGAATTTAATAAATGGCACCGATAGGAATTTTGAAAATATTTGTAATGAAAATTCTTAATATACCATTTTTGTATACAGTTGTTTAGGGAAGATAAATTGAAGATGTTTGTCTGAATGTAACTCCTCATTCTTTTTGTGGGTGTTTCTGTTGAGAATGGGGGAGAAGTTGGGGGTGAGGGAAATTTCCACAAGGGGTGCCATAAAATCTCGCATACCTAGGAGTTAATTCTAGATTTTGTTCATTCAGGATTACGGGTTTTTGGGGTACTCGAAATTTCGTAAGTATATGTAGCTTGTCAGTTTATTAGTAGCAATTACCAGATTCTCTCTCTCTCTCTCTCTCTCTCTCTCTCTCTCTCTCTCTCTCTCTCTCTCTCTCTCTCGGTGCTGTTTAACGTAATATTATTGGGCTTTACCCTAAAAACCCGAACCCTTAACTAAATTACAATTATTTCAATAAACATAAAATCCAACCGTAAATTATTTCATCTCGTTAAGGTTGAGTGAGTGAAAAGTCGGCTGGTGAAGTTTCACAGAGACCCATTTACCCGTTCTACTCTTAATATATCGGCCATTTAATGAATTTAATAAATAAAACATTACATGATAATATTAATTAGTGAGAAGGGCCAAAAACTGGCATAGCGCTCAGGCCAACTAATGCAATGCGGACCATAACACTAATTCCTGTACTATTATTATTGGCATCATCTTCCGGATTTGATACTTTGAACCCACGACCTCAGTGTCTTCGTTTCGCTTATAAGGAAAGGTGTTACCTCTGAGCTACGGACAATGACGAGTCAAGGTGAAAACACCAACATTTTTTCTTGAAATAGTGGAACTAGCGGAGCGACCCGGCGTTGCCGGGGTGGCTGTTGAACGCTATATATATATATATATATATATATATATTATATATATATATAATATGCCCGGTTAGGTAAACTGAATGCCCGGTTAGGTTAATTGAATGCCCAGTTAGGTCAACTGAATGCCCGATTAGGTTAATTAAATGGCCGGTTAGGTCAATGAATGCCCGATTAGATTAATTGAATGCCCGGGTACGTAATTGAATCCCGGTTAGGTTAATTGACACCTTTGACGATTGGTAGGTTAAGTCATGATATTTTCGTTAAAGCCAACGAAAATATCACGACTAAATCTAACCAATCGTCAAGGGCGTAAAGATGACCTAACCTGGCATTTAATGAACCTAACCGGGTATTCAATAATTTTACCATAGGTTTCGTAATGATTCTTCATGACGTCATTTAATGTTTTAAAATTAATTATTTAATTTATTAACGCCCACGTGAACAACTTCGGAACCTAATCAATATGTGTGTGAAATTTCATGTTTGTAACTGCTTCCATTTTGGAGTTATGGCTGATGGCTGGAAACACACACACACACACACACACACACACACACACACACACGTCTTTTATTATTATTATTATTATTATTATAGATAAACAATAGACTGGTACAAATTTAAACCGAAAGACTTCCGAAAATCAACAATTTTTTATAAAGAAAAGGGGAAAATTGGTTTTGTAGGCCTAGGGGTCCGAAATTTTCATAAAATGGAAATAATTGCTATTTTCTTACTTCAGCGAGAGGCATAATGATATTAGGATACTAATAGAAATTTTGTAATATTTTAAAGTGGGGAAAATAAATAATTTTCTAAAAATGATCTTCAACTATAAAAGCGCATCTAATCAGATAACTTAATTAACATATTTCTATGACAACTAAAAAATAGAATGATAAATCAATATCCTATCAAATTGTTTGTGTATACGTAAAATTATTTGTACAAAAGCCACAGTAATAAAACGCACAAAGTCACGGTAAATAATTTCGAGTGTGCTCGTTAACTTTAAACTCGTGTTTATTTAAATTGCCCGTTTTAATTATGTAATTTTTTGTATTGAATCGATAAAGAAATCTTTTGTGAATCGAAAAATGTTAAAATTATAACAAATATCGAAATATTTTGTATAAAAATCATTGAATTTTAAAAATGCATGTTTGTTTTTAGTTTTTTGCAAAAAGTTCTTTATGAATTTTGAAAATATATACTTTTTTAAATTGAATCGATAAATAAATCTTTTGTGAATCGAATGATATTAAATGTTTAGTAAATATTGACTTATTTTGTGCCAAAATTATGCTTAAAAATGAAAAATTTAAAAAGTGCGTGTACAGTAGGGCGGCTCGTTTTTACACTTTTTTCGATATTTGATTCGGGGTAGTGCGGAAAAGTTGCAATTTGGAGAGAAAATAAAGTGTAAAATTTTTTGATCTACGTCAATACCTTCCGGTGGCGGCGAGTCCTTAAAAATCGAAAAATAGGCCTAACGGGGTAGATTGGAAATGGTTTTAAAGACTTACAAAATAAACAATAAAAATTTCAGCACAATCTGTTAATAACTTCCGGTGGCGTCTTAGCGTTAAAATATCCAAAATATTGATTTAAAGAAGTTTTAACAAGATGTTATACAAATGTTAATTCCGGTATATTTCTGTGCAAACAGCCTGAGAACACTATTATAGGCTTGAATAAATTAATAGCAGTCATTGAACAATGAACATTATATAAAAATTATATAAAATTATATAAAAATTTTGTTTTTAGGCCTATTTTTCGATTTTTAAGGACTCGCCGCCCACCGGAAGATATTGACGTAGATCAAAAAAATTTTACACACTTTATTTTCTCTCCAAATCGCAACTTTTTCGCACTAGCCCCAATCAAATATCGAAAAAAGTGTAAAATGAGCCGCCCTAGTGTACAGGCATGGGGAGAACTGTACCCCTAAAAGGGGGGAAGGAATTATGAATTAGCATGGGCACTGCACAATAAAAAGATGCATCGAATGGTGAAAACCGCATTGTTCTACACCAATTGTAGCGACCTGTAGGTGTGCGCAAAAAAACTGTTACATATATATATATATATATATATATATATATATATATAAGGCTTCATTTCTGAAATAGTATATTAGATTATTTACAGACGTAGCAAAGCAAAATATGCCTAATGTGTGTGTGTGTGTGTGTGTGTGTGTGTGTGTGTGTGTGTGTGATGAAAATGAATGCGAACGTACTTAGGATTATTGAATTCTGGTGATGAATGAGAATGTGTCTTTGACTGAGATTGAATGCGAGATTAATTTAAATGGAAAGTAATGTGATGAATAGAGTTGCCATCCTTTTCGTATCTCGAGGGACAGTCTTGTATTTCACAGAAATGTCCCAGTGTCCCGTACAATACCTCCAAACGAGACTTTAAATTATCATCTTTCGTCCCGAAATTTAAGTGATTATATATATATATATATATATTATATATATATATATTATATAAGGTCAAACTTTTCACTCCACCTTTGACCTACAGTTTAACGTGGAATCCGAACTACGCCCCACCAGCAGCCCAGCGTCTTTAACCACTAGGGCACCCAGGGTACCCATTTATCTACCAACCACTTTCTTTACTGTGTGGAAGGCTGAACAGCTGGGTTTTGCTGCGCGCCGGCTGCCGTCACCGGTTTCGATCCGGGGCCGATGAATTCATAGTCAGCGACGCTAACCACTACACGACCGAGGCGCATAATGGCCTATATATATATATATATATAATGCTCGATGTTCATTCAGAGTTTGAAACCCGACTATTGATTCCGTATCAGTAACATCGATGGAGCTGGTGGTGATGGTCGTGAACAGAATGAGAAAATGATGAAGATACGGAAGAAAAATGAGAACCAATTAAAAATTTTTAAAATAATTATAAAAATTCAATAATTATTTAAATTTTTTGTAATGATTTAATAGAATTGTCACCTCTCTCTCTCTCTCTCTCTCTCTCCTCCCTCCCCTCCCCTTCGAACCAAAAAAGGTTTTATTTATTCATCAATTTGGAAATAAAGATAAATTAAAATAAATTTTTAAATTATTTTGAGAAATTTTTATTGAAAAATTATAAAATTTTCTTTGAATGTTTTAATATTCTTTAGGGTACTTTCCCGTTATCCCGGACCCCCAGACGTTTTGCCAGATTCCGACGCCACTTGCCAGATTGCCAATTTTTTTTTTAAGTGTTAAGTAACTAACCTAACCTAACCCAACCCCTGGTTAGGTTTGGTTAGTTTCTTAACATTTAAAAAAAAATTGGCAATGAGATTTACCAATCTGGCAAGAGCCGTACGAATCTGACAAAAGGTCTGGGGTCCGGAATAACAGGAAAGTACCTTTTTTGTTATTGATGAAGAAATGAAGTAACAAATTAGCACATTTCAAAAATTTTAAAAAGTGTTATACAAGGTGAGACAAAAGTCACGTCCAATGGGATTTTCTTTTTTTGGTTGGAAGTTTAACCTCCTTCGTAATATCTCGGGTCATATGACGGGAGACCTACAGCTTTACGTGGGTTCCGAATCACGCGGGTCGCTACACAATCTGGACGCAGAGAACGTTCCTCCATCCAACTACTACCCAGACCCAATGTCGCTTAACTTCGCTGATCGTCAGGAGGCTGTCCAATGAGATACATACAGGGTGATTCACATGTTCCGTCCGAAAGGTATTAATTGTATAGTGTTGTATATTGGTTTTTTAATAAGAAATTTAATATTTTTTTTGTTTGGAGTGTAGTAAACTGATTTATGTGTATGGAATTAACATACGTAAAATGTAATTGTTTGAAATATAAAACACTAGTTGGCAATATGGAGAGAGGTTTGAAAATGCGCTGAGACCGGAGGCATGAGCAGTCTCGGGAGCGGTGTGTTATGAAAAGGGTTGTTTTGTTTGGTTAAGATGTAATTGTGATTTAAGGTTAACTAGAAGCTCTCTCCACGATCCAGTGTTAAATTATGAATTCACGCTCGCTTTTCCCCCGTTATTATTACAGCAATACCCCGATTAACGCGGTTAATTCGTCGGCGGAAAGTACCGCGTTATGCGAATCAGCGTTGATCGGGGAATGTAATCAATATAAAATAAAGTATTTCGTTCTCAGATGTCAATGATAAAGATAAATCTGAAAAAGGACTGTCTTTGCGTAAAAATGAACTAGTTTTAATTGTGAAACAACTGCAAACAATTTAGTTACAAATATGTTTAATTTTTAGCTAAAAGTACGCTCATTATTACGTTCTATTTTAATCTGTCAAACCATCCGCGAGACCGCCACTAGCAACAGTAAAAGTTTCTTCATACGTTAACGCTTTCAAATGAATTGTCATCTCGTTACGCAGAATTCTTTTTTTATTACAGTCCTCAAGCCAAACAGATAAAGCTGTATGTTTAATTTTTAGTTAAAAATTAAAGCCTTTAATTTTGGAAAAAATATGTTTGCTAAAAAAACTTGCAAGAGCGAATCTGAAGCATCGCTGTTCGGGGAATGGTGTCAAGGTTTTATCAGCGTTATGGCGAATCAGCGTTGAACGATCCCGTGTTATGCGGGGTATGCCTGTACTGTCCTAATTAAAATAAATCAGTAGTGATAATCGTCGTCATTTCCCACTCCTTCGCTTTGTTCAAAGAAAATGTCGGCTGCAGGTTCCATGTTTCAGTCGAGAGGCGGCTACGCTACCCGCCTACCGTTTTAGAGAATACAGATATTAGTGTAAAATAAGTATTAAGAGTGAAGTTTTACTGAAATGTTCCCTTTTCTTTTTGCTATTCTCTGACTTTTTATTGCCAATATGGAAATGTAAATTTTTAAATTTAAAAAAAAAAAAGTTTTCTGATTGAAAACTTATTTTAATAAAAGGGGTGAGGCAAGTGTGTAAAAAGTGGAATTAATGCGATTGTTAATTGACGCAATTTGACGTGATTATTAATTAGAAATTGTCTTATTAACTGCCGAGAGAGAGAGAGAGAGCGAAATTAGTTTTAAAATCCCAGTTGGTATGCCCAGAGAGTAATTTGTTTTAAAATTTAAAATTGGCAACCTTGCGCCTCATTTTCAAATAGATTTTTGCTGAAAGTTGGGATTGCGAGACGCACTGTGTTTCAAAGTGCGTTTTAATGTAAATTCCGTTAATTATAGTGGGCTTACTCCGACTTGACCCCTCTCCCTTTCAATGTCATATTCATTTCAATTCACCCCACCTTTAATCACCATGTTTCCAAAGGTTAATTGAATAAAATCATTTAAAATCTATTTCGTATTTGGTTTCTCATACGTTAGTCCAAATCAGACACACGCTGTCGGGTCAGATAGGTATTGTATACAGCTAAACTAAATTCAGTATAGAAAACCATTAAAGTTTGAGGTACGGTATAAGTTGGATATAACAAATATCATTATAAATAACTAAAAATCGTGTTAATACAATAAAAAATATAATTGCAATAAAAGACAACCACCACATTTCTCGACTTATGACTCACCCTGTATATACAGAGTGCGATTATTTCATTTCGGAGTTGACTTATAATGCGTATCACTACTGGATATCATCATAACAATTCTGAGGTCCTTATTGTATATATATTGGAAGCATGGAACGACCTTGGTTAAGATTGAAAGCTGCTCCTAATGAAATAATTTACAGTTGAATACTGTAGTTGAATGACCAAACGCGCTATTAAACAAACTACGTCAGGATGAAATTAATATTTTGCCCGATAGTCATACGCGTAGCGGTCGGTGAACGAAGAAACTAAGAAGTAATCACCCGGCAACAGTAGCGTCGGAACCAGTTCTGGAAATGTGCAAAAGAACGAAACTTCATTTATTCCCATCCCCTCCTCCAACTTCCATTAGCCGAGGGAGGGTGAAGGTATTCAAATGAGATTCTGCAGAATCAAGCCTTGTATTAAACTGGGTGTGGGGCGTTGGGGTGAGGGGGTGATGAAAGTGACGCTGCCTAAAACACTGCAGTGTTGTTAGTCACGGCTTGACTCAACTATATATATATATATATATATTGTAATTGAGGCATCGCGAGTACGAGGTCGAACTCGCCACATTGGCGAATTTGCAATTGTTCCACGAATGAATAGTTCAACCGTCCCCCATCCACAGACAACTTGGTAGAGCCAAATACCCCCTCGTACAAAATGTAGTTACTCGTATTTTCAATGCTTGTATTTGCGCTATGTGCTCCTCGTACAGAATAGTCACAAAGTTCAAACACGTCTATCTCAAAACTGGTTTGGCGAGTTCGCCTCTCGTACTCGCGACGCCTCATTATACATATAAAAAAAAATTTCATGTGGAAGGAAGAGCCAAGGGCAAATGCCCGCAAAAACGCCCCCCCCCCATAGAAGAAGAAACCAAAATCAGGGTCCGGGGTTTTCGAGATGCCTAGACACTGCGTTTGAAAGATGGAAGGTCATAGACAGGAGGAAAGATGCCTTGGGGAAGATTGTTCCAGAGTTGACCGGTTGAGGAGGTGAAAGACTGAAAATACCGATTAACTCTTGCATTGTATAGTTGAACAGAAAAGGAATGAGAAAGTGTAGAAAGTCTGTACTGCGTGTTCTCCTTAAAGGAGGAGGCATGCAGTTAGAGTGTTCAGAAGAGCAATGTCCGTTATGATAGCGATAGTATAGAGAGAGAGAGAGGCAACATTGCGGCGAAGAGAAAGAGAGATTGAAGACAATCAGTAGGAGGCGGGGAAATGATGAGACGAAAGGCCTTTGATTCCACCCGGTCAAGTACAGCTGTGTAGGTTGAACCACCCGACACACGAGAAGCATACTTCATACAGGGGCGAACAAGACCCCTGTACAGAGACAGCAACTGAGTGCGAGCGAAGAAAACCACGGAGGCGGTACAGCACACCTAACCTCTTAGAAGCTGTTTTAGAAAGAGAATATATGTGATCTTTCCAGGAAAGATCACGAGAAAAGGAAACGCCAAGAATGTTAAGAGAAGAAGAAGGATTGAGTTGTATGTTGTTGAAGGTAGGGGATAGTTGTGTGGAAGATTGTGACGAGTAGACAGATGGAGGAACTAAGTTTTGGAGGCATTGAAAACCACAAGATTTTCTCTGCCCCAATCAAAGATAGCAGAAAGATCAGAGGTCAGGTGCTCCATAGCCGCCCTACGCGAATCATGGAATGACTGTTGAGACGCTTTGGGAAGCGGGTGGAGAAGTGAAGAGTGGCATCATCGGCATACGAGTGAATAGGACAGGAAGTACGAATTAAAAGATCATTAATAAATAAAATGAAAAGGGTGGGTGACAGGAGAGAACCCTGAGGAACACCACTGATAATAGCTTTAGGAGAAGAAATGACGATCTGAAAAAGTTTGTGCGAAGAAAGGTGCTTAAGAATCTTCCTATTAAGGATAGATTCAAAAACTTTGGAAAGGCAAGAAATCAAAGCAATTAGACGATAGTTGGAGGGTTGAGAGCGGTCACCCTTCTTTGGGACATGCTGAATGAAAGCGAATTTCCAGCAGGAAGGAAAAGTACCAAATGAGAGACAAGGATGAAAGAGTCTAGGCAGGGTGTCAGCACAGAAGCACAGTTCTTAAGAAGAACAGGAGGAACACCATCAGGACCATACAACTTCCTAGAGTTGAGCCCAGATAGGGCAGAAAAAACATCTTTAGAAGAGATTCTAATTTCAGACATAATAAAGTCAGAGGGGGAAGGAGATGGAGGAACAACACCGGAATCGTCGAGGGTTGAATTGTAAGCGAAAGTTTGAGCGAAGAGTTCAGCTTTGTTAAGAGAAGAGACGGCAACTGTGCCGTTGGAATGGAAAAGAGGAGGGAAAGAAGAGGAAGTAAAGTTGTTGAAGAGGTTCTTAGCTAGATGCCAGAAAGAGCGAGAAGGGTTAAAATTGGATAGATTTTCACATTTTTGTCGGATGAAGGAATTTTTGGCGAGTCGAAGAACAGATTTTGCACGATTCCGGCCAGAAATATAAGCTGAGTGAGAGTCAGGAGTTGGATGGCGACGGTACCTTCTGAAAGTCTCCTCTCTGTTGCGGATAGCATTAGAACAAAAAGTTAAACCAAGGTTTTCTTGGATTCGTAGTAAAAATAGAATATGGAATGTACGTCTCCATGCCCGAGAGAATCACCTCTGTGATGGAAATAAACACTAATATACTATACAGAACGTTAAATTATTTGTAAAACGAAGTTTCGGTATTGAACATTGGCACACTGACACCCCTTTCAGTTTAAAACAGAAGAGGGACCTGTCCGGTACTCAGCTCAGGAGAAGCCGTTATTTTTCCTAAAATGAATATATCAATTTATTTCGTACAACGTACTTCATTTTTTCATATTTTTCCTTGACTCAAATAATAATCTCATACCATTCGGAGAATAAAAATGTTTTTAAATCGTAGTAACGCTTAGTCCTTCAGTGCCACTGTGTTAATCCTTTCAATATGGCACTATTGGTTGAGCGCTGTTAATGGAAGGAGTGGCACTCGGGAATAGGTAATCCGAAATATGGTATATGGCAAAGTGTGTGTGTATATATTTTTCATTTGTTTCGTTCTCTCTCTCATCTTGCGCGGGATATTCTCCTATACAAGCGTCGTTCTTTACGCTAATTATACTGCGTGTTTGCAGTTTAAATGTGTATATATATATATATATAATATATATATATATATATATATATATATATAACAGTATATGCTGCCAACCCACAAGGAAAAAGAAAAACGATTCCAAGGCCTTTCGTGTATTCAGAGCTACACCTCGTCAGGGAATGAAGAGAGAAGGCAAGATGCCCATAAATATATACGGGTCTGTATCGAAGGAGTGACATTTCAAAGGAGTGACATAACAAAGGAGTGACATAAATAACGTAACGAAGGAGTGACAGAATTTTTAAAATTAAGATTTTATTTCAAAAACTAGAAACCTAACCTAACCTAACCTAGCCTAACCTTACCTAACCTAACAGTTGCAAGCCTCTCTTCCCTCTGGATTTGTTCTTTCTTCTTCTTTGTTGGTATTTTCGTGTCACTCCTTTGAATTTTATCTCCGATTTGTCACTCCTTTGTTATGTCACTCCTTCGTTATGTCACTCCTTTGAATAGGACCGATATATACAACGTAGCGGAAACCAAAACAATTAGCACATAGTTAATGAGAGGCAAAAGGAATTTTAACAAGATATTGTCAATTTTATACATTCCCGCACTGTTATTGAAATTATTTTTATAATGGATAAATGCACATTCTAGAATATTTCTTTCTATTATATCTCTGTTTTCAACAAGCGCTTTAAAACTATCTATCCCACTTGATACTATGATCTATACATACGGTTAAACAAATCGAGGTGTAGCTCTGAATACACGAAAGACATTTGAATCGTTTTTCTTTTTCCTTGTGGGTTTGCAGCATTCATTCATTTCACGTGTTTAATTGTGAAATTCATCCCATATATATATATATATATATATATTGAGAGAGAGAGAGAGGAGAGAGAGAGAGAGAGAGAGAGAGAGAGAGAGAGAGAGAGAGAGAGAGAGAGAGAGACTGGCTTGTGCATATTTTCGTTTATTTTTTTTTTTAATTAAAACTCAACTACCGTAACTCATCATCATCATCATTAATAATTAATTAATAATAACATTAATTTTTACATATGCAACATCCTCAAATTATTCTATAAATAAAACTTGACGTAAAAGATTCATGACATTGAAAGGGCATCTGTCAGGTTGTCAATTTAATTACATTATTTACCTGAGTTACTCCTTTAAATTCGTTTTCATTTTTTTAAAATTCAATTACAAACATGAAATTTAATTAAGGGAAAACTTTATCCTCTAATTTTATAACGTTCTTCTTCCTTTTTATAATGAAATCATGAAATAATTGACCAACTTTTCTTTCAAAGGCACGAGAGAGAGAGAGAGAGAGAGAGAGAGAGAGAGAGAGAGAGAGAGAGAGAGAGAGAGAGAGAGAGAGAGAGAGAGAAGTATGTATGAAAGGTGTTCCCAAAATAATTTCTTTGGATTATCATATATATAACCTTTAATTAACCTTTGGTTAGTTTCCGCCCGAATTGTTCATTCTGACGAAGGTCAAGCTTTTCACTCCACCTTAGCCCTACAGTTTAACGTGGAATCCGAACCACGCCCCATCAGCAGCTCAGCGTCGTAACCACTAGGCCACCTAGGGTACCCATTTATCTACCAACCACTACCTTTATTGTGTGGAAGGATGAACAGCTGGGTTTTGCTGCGCGCCGGCTGCCGTCGGGTCTCCAACCCGGGGCCGATGGATTCAGAGTCAACGACGATGACTGTATAAAAGATGGGTAAAAACGAAATCAACGATGATTCGCTAAAGGAGGCCGTTTCCCGCACACAACGCGGCGTGGAAAGGCGTTACCGCATACGGCAAAAGCGTCGACTGTCGAGAAATATGTCGGAGAGACTCTTCCATTGATTTACGACATATATAATGCAAGATATGACGCAATGCTTTAACTCTTTTGGACTCATTTGGATTATTCACGTGCAGTTAAATAGGGTTTTTTTTTTAGTTTATTCTCATACTTCTAAAATTTGTCACACTCGGGCCATTTCATATGTCCCTTAAAAATTTAACATTTCCCTCCCCCCCCCCATATATATATATATATATATATATATATATATATATATATATATATATATATAATGATGGGGATGTTTAAACTTCGCAACATCTAAGTTCATATGACAGAGGGAAGCTACAGCTTTACGTGAGATCCGAACCACCGGTTGCTACATAGTCTGGACCGGAGGACGGTCTCTCATCCAACTACTCCCTATATATATATATATATATATATTATATATATATATATATATGCTGCAACCCACAAGGAAAAAGAAAAACGATTCCAAGGCCTTTCGTGTATTCAGAGCTACACCTCGTCGCCTTGGAATCGTTTTTCTTTTTCTTTGTGGGTTTGCAGCATTCATTTATTTCACGTGTTTAATTGTGAAATTCATCCCATATATATATATATATATATATATATATATATATATATATATATATAAATGGAATATCATGCATGAATACGCACGATCTTTCATGATGAAAAACCGTGTGTATTAATGCATGATATTTATAATTCCATTTATGCGACCTCCAGCGTTGCACCAGATGGTTTGAATGAAATGCTGGCTATTACCTCGAGTGCGGGAGGGTTAACACGTAAAATGCCTCTGGACGTGAAGTCATTATGCGTTTCCTAGGTTGTTTAAATACATGAGAGGTTGTATTAACTTTTATCTAGTTTTAGTGTAGTGGCTAGCGCCCTCACCTTCTACTCAAGAGCTGGTGAGGTCGATATATATACATATGATGAATAAAACCACGAAGGAAAGGAAACACAAAATGGTGCTCAAGCGCTTTCGTCTAATGACATCCTCAGGAACACTGAAGTATATAAAAAGGTTAAGCCTATATATAGGTTACAGAAAGAAAAAAAGGAAAAAATAAATAACATACATACACACAAACACACATATATATATATATATACATACATATCTATATATACAAATACATACATACATACATACATACATACATATATATACAATAAACAGAGAAGTGAAAATAATAAAAAATTAAAAATTAAAACCTTAAAGGATTACCAATAAGGCGTACAGATTGTAAGGAAAAATATCGATTTTTAGCACAAGATCAAATGGATTATAAAAATACAAATTTATACTGGAACTCTGCCGGGTTTTAGCACAATGCTGCCTATGGTCAGGTTTCGATATATATAAAAAAAAAAAAATAAAATGCAAATTAAAAGTTAATCGATTTTAGCACAAGATCAAATGGATTATAAAAATACAAATTTATACTAGAACTCTGTCCGGGTTTTAACATATTGCTGCCTATGGTCAGGTTTCGATATATATAAAAAAATAAAATGCAAATTAAAAGTTAATAAAGTGGAAGACAAGTTTACCAAAGATTTAATGTTTTACACTTCTTATCTAAATCTGCTTTAAAGGAATTCAACATAACAGGATCGAGTTGAAAAAGACCTTTGCTTATGTTGAAGTTATTTGAAAGTTGGATAATGGCAGACTCAAGAATATTTCTATTAACAATGTTGCTTGAATGGAATAAAACTGAAGCATTATTCCAATCAATACAGTGGGCTAACTCTGACAAATGGACAAAAAGGGCACTGGACAACTGTCCTGTTCTAACGGAATATTGATGCTGTTTTATACGTGTGTGCAAATCCTTTCCCGTCTGACCTATGTAAAAGGAATCACATTGTTTACAACCAATTTTATAGATAATGCCTGAATTATTGGTAGGTGTTCCTTTCCTTCGTGGTTTTATTCATCATAAATATTTTTCACGTGTTACCTTCGTGAAATAATTTTCATATATACATATATATATATATATATATATATATATATATATATATAATATATATATATATATACAGGGTGGCCCAAAAGGTACCTACCAAGTTTAAGCCTTTATTTCACCAAACTATTGAGAGTACAAAGATGGTTCAAACGCCATCAAATCAGCATCTCAAGCCATTTATATGACAATGTGTTCGATGTACTGTCCCTCCACTTCGACGATTTTTCGCAACCTCATCCCAAAATTCGATACCACGCTGTGCAAAATCTCTGTCAGAATGTCGAAGATTTGACTTTCAATCGATGATTTCAGCTCCTCCAAAGATAGAGTTTACCAGAGCAACCTGGTGAACTCTATCTTTGAGGTATCCCCACAAAAAGAAGTCACATGAGTTGAGATCAGGCGAAGAGGCAGGCCAATCAATGCCGCTTCCATACTACTTCCGATAGTCCAAACCAGTACATTCTCTCCAAACTGATGTTAAACAAATGGCGTGAGTAGTATAGTGTGTTAGCAAATTTTCGTCAAATTCTATTCATTCGTTTCGGAGAAAATGTAAGTTAATGTTGGTAAGTACCTTTTGGGCCACCCTGTATATATATATATATATATATATATATATATATATATATATATATATATATTATATATATATATATATATATATAGAGAGAGAGAGAGAGAGAGAGAGAGACCAGCCGGAAATTCCTTTCCTCGCCTTTCTCAAACATCATGGAATCAAAACAAAAGCTATACACGTGGGCATGAAACAGGCCCACAGAGGAAACAGATTTTGTGGTATTTCCGAAATAACCACCACAGGACGTCACCAAGGCCTATATAAAATGCAGGTTCTTTCTAAAATCACTCTCATTTGCCATCTTCTCGTTTTTGTCGTTACGTCTCTCTCTCAGCGTCTTCGTCAGTAACACCACTCGTCATGCCACCCACTCTCCGGCCTTCGGCGGAGAGCGGCCCGCTGTTCCTTCAAGGTTCCGGTCGAGCATACACGAAGTCTATCATCAAGTAAGGCCCTCTACAATTTCATCTTGCAAGAAGCAACATCACTGCTGCAGGAGTTTCCGTTGGCCCCCTTTTCAACAAGTCTCTACCGGCGCTCAACACTCATCCTCTCGCCGGTAAGGCCAGTCCGCCTGCAGACGCAATCCTTTGAATCCCAGGTCCGTGAACCTTCTAGTACGCTACAAGCCACAAGCCTACCTTTGCCTTCGTGTTAAGGCCGAAGCCGAAGACATACATTTTTCAAAGGCCTCGAGGCCGAGGTCAAGGCCTTTTTAGCGGAGGCCTCATGAGGCCTTAAGATTGTTAGGCTGAAGGTATTTGCACCTAGAGGTGTGATATTCAGATGCAAATAACGAATGCGGTATTTGCACCTCTGGGTGCAGATATTCACTTCGAAATCTTTTACGAATAAACTCCTCCATGCTTTGGGAAGGCTCAACAATCTAGCCTAGGCCTAAAGCTCTTCCAAAGGTAACTTACCGTAGCCTCACACTAGCCTGTATCTCTTTTCCTTTAAATCCATAAGGAAAAGCAAGATTCTACTAAAAATTAATAAACAAAGACGTATTTCACTTCACTTACCTAATAAGAGGGAATTATTAAGTATGAAGCATGTTCATTTATCACATGCGGCCACACCACAACACCGACACGTTGTGTTTTTACACTTACCAGGTCACACAGTCAGATGCAGTTGCCAGATTTTCTGGGCACCATACATTAGCCCAGTAACTTTTTATTTCTCATTTCATGCAATTCTTATTTCTCATTTTAATATACCCCCAATATTTCTAGTATTTATGATAATATGGAAAGTTATGATGTGAAGATGATCGGAGCAAGTGTAGTTTACGTCCTCCTGACGCAAAAGGGGACACAAATTACACTAGGTCAAAGTTGGGGAACGTAAACTACACTAGGATCTTTAGGAGATATTTTTTAAATGAAAATGAATCCATCAATTAAAACGTTAAAACTAACGAAAATATTACAACTTAACCTAACAAAATCGTCAATTTCTCTCTCTCCTCTCTCTCTCTCTCTCTCTCTCTCTCTCTCCTCTCTCTCTCTCTCTATATATATATATATATATAATATATATATATATATGATGAATAAAACCACGAAGGAAAGGAAACACAAAAAGGTGCTCAAGCGCTTTCGTCTAATGAGCACCTTTTGTGTTTCCTTTCCTTCGTGGTTTTATTCATCATAAATATTTTTCACGTGTTACTTTCGTGAAATAATTTTCATATATATATATATATATATATTGATGATTGGTTAGGTTAAATCGTAATATTTTCGTTGTTAGTTTTAACGTTTTATTTGCTTAGATATACACGGACAAAGTTGCGGAACGCAAACTACACTAGGATAATGTATGGGAACGTAAACTACACTAGGATAATGTAGGCCCGTAGGGACGTAAACTACCTAGGCACCACAGGGGGACGTAAACTACACTTGCTCCAGATGAGCTAGCAAAATATTTCAAGATTGTACTAACTCACTGAGTGTTGATCGTATAATTTCTGAATGGCTACAATTATTATTAGCGACTTTAGCGAGCATTGCAAACAGAGCTACATTTGGAGATGCCTTATTTTTTTTAAGTTTTGCATTTTTATATATCTTGACAATAAGAAATTGTGGTCTTAAAGTCTACCAAAGATCATAAAGATCATTAATGTAATTGTAGCTTGTACTGTATATGAAAGATGTTTCTGATGTACGGTAGGACTATAGGTATGAAGTTTATCTCATGCCATTACTATATAATTATATATACGATAATAATATAATAACGATAATATTAAGAATATATTTGCACCTGATATTTCAACATGTTATATCTGACAAAGAGAGTCAGATATAACATATTGAAATATCAGGTGCAAATATATTCTCAATATTATCGTTATTATATTAAAATCGTCGAAGTGGAGGGACAACACATCGAACACATTGTCATATAAATGGCTTGAGATGCTGATTTGAATGGCGTTTGAACTATCTTTGTACTGTCAATAGTTTTGGTGAAATAAAGGCTTAAACTTGGTAGGTACCTTTTGGGCCACCCTATATATATATATATATATATATATACACTGTTGGGCACTAAAGCGTTAATCCGATAACAGTTAATTAACTGTACCGTTGTTACTCGTATACAAAAGCGTTCAACAACCTAGTTCAGTAAGGTTTTAAATCCCTGGTCGAAATCTGAAGATATTCACAGTATATGAAGAAACTCTGAAGAAAGTTCGCATAAGTAAAGTACCTACCTGATTAGAGTGTAAATAACGAAAGAAAGATTACGAAAGAAATCTTTTATACTGTAACTTGAAGAGCCTAATCATTTTCATTAATCAGTAAAGTAACATAAATATCATCAACTGTTGCCGCAAAATAGAAGTCAACATCTTCCTTCCTTGACTAATCAATTTTAAAATTAGAAAGAGCCGTTTTGAGCAGAAAACTGAGATTTGTTTATAAAAAACCTCTGAACAGGTAGCTAGAACAACCTGAAAAAAGTATTAGCAGCTGACGAGGAAGCTTCTAACAGTGGCTGCATCCTCCAGCGCGGGACACGTTAACGCGAAGAAGAGGCGACGTCAAACCAAAACATCAACGCGCTGGTGGCCAAACTTCCTCAAATCTCCGTGCAGCGGGCTGTCTACGGTTGGCCAGACTGGCAGTCGACGGCCTGTTGCGTGGCACGGTCAGAGTGCCGATCGGCTCCCGGTGCCAGACCTATTCTCAGCGTGCTATTTTTTCAATTACAGGGAGCAATTGCGTGCTCCCCGAGCTACTCTTACTCTCTGGCGACATTAAAACTAATCCAGGCCCCACTACAACTTACACATGTCACCATACACAAAGACATAGACACAATAGCACCATGAGACACATACAGAAGTAATATTAACATATTACAGTACAACGCAGATGGCCTCACAAACAAATCATGCAGCTTAGGGAATTCGTACACAAACAAAACATTCACATAGCACTTATACAAGAAACAAACTAAAACGCACACACAAAACACCCACCATCCCTGACTTCACGGCAATCCGTCAAGATCGTACTGGGGGTAACGGGGGTGGACTCATCACTTACATACATAAAAGCATTAGCTACACTGATGCTACCCAAAACATTACAAACACAATCCAAGCAGATAACACGATAGAAATACAGGCAGTTAACATTAAAACACGCGCAAAACAAACCACACTAATCAACATTTACATCCCACCAGATAGTTCACCTCAGGTGCCAGCCAATTACAATCCACAGTTACACAATCTGGCCTCTCTCACTAATGTCATCTTAGGAGGAGACTTCAACGCCAAAGACACTAGTTGGTACCTGCACAACCAAAGCAACAACAGAGGCGCCAACATAGCCACACAACTAAACAGCCTCTTCATTCTTAACAATACAGAAGAACATACACACATACCACATCAAGCAGGATACTCAAACTCCTCCCCAGACATAACGTTCTGTTCCCCTCACTAGCAACACATACACAATGGAGAACAGAAAAACAACTGTCATCAGACCACCTGCCCATCATCATTACAACACATTCTACACTCTGCCCCAACAGCTTTAGGCACACTTACAGAAATTACAAGAAAGCTGATTGGGAACAGTTCAAAATACAGACTGAGGAACAATTCATCACATTAAACAGCACACCCATCATAAACATCAATACAACACTCAAGACGTTTAATCAGATCATCAATAATGCAAACAAATACATACCGAAGGGCAACATTAGGAAATACAACCCAAATTACACTAGAGAAATAGCCCACCTTATAAGGCAACGTAACAACCTCAAATATAACACACAAACCCCACACACAGAAGCCATAAAACAGCAGATACAACAGCTCAACACAGAAATAAACAACAAACTCAAAGAAAAACAAACAGAAACATTCAGGGAATTCATAACAACATTAAACCACTCCACAGATACATCCAGGCTATACAAGACTATAAACGGCATTACCACTCTAACAGCGGCATTCACACCTCACACGCGGCTATCTGTCGCAGCCAAAATAATATCCCAACATACACACAACAAGCTAACATTCTAGTTAATCACTACGCAAAGATAAGTCACTTAAACAGAGACAACAACCAGAAACATGCAGACAGACAAACAGCCAGACACAAGAAAACCTACAGACTCGACACAACCATTACACCCTTCAATACAGACCAGACCACCAAGATCATCAAAAACATTAAGAATTCGAAGGCTACTGGACCAGACAACATATCTAACATACACCTTAAACACTTGGGCCCACAAGGAATACTAGCTCTCACAAATATCAGCACATATTCATACCAACACTGTATTATTCCTGACATATGGAAACAAGGTAAAATTATTACACTACTCAAACCAAACAAAAATCCAACAGAACCAGCTTCCTATAGACCCATTACTTTACTATGCACACCTTCCAAAGTAACAGAAAGACTAATCTTACAAATCACAACCCACACATTCCACTATCGCCTACTCAACATGGATTCAGACCTCACCACTCAACCACGACATTACTCACTAACCTCACGCAGCACATCATGGATGGCATCAACTCCAGACGACCAGCTCAACGTACACTATTAGCAACAATAGACATTAGTAAAGCATTTGATGCTATCCCACGCTTCCCTCTCATAAACAAAATACTCAACACAAACCTGCACAATAACACCAAAAGGTGGCTGAGCAACTATCTTTCAGGAAGATACTCACATGTCACATTTAATGGCAAGTCATCCAAAAACAAGCTTTTTCCGAACGGGGTCCTCAAGGCTCTGTTCTCTCACCAACACTCTTCAACTTATACATGCATGACATTCCAACACCCATAGATAACAAGCTTACATTATCATCATATGCAGATGACATCACTCTAACATCCACCCACAACAACATCGACACCGCTACAAATAACCTACAAACATACATAAACAGTATACAAGACTGGCTCACACACAATAGACTCAAAGTAGCGCCCACAAAATCAACCATCACCTTGCTTACAAGCAACACAAAAGAACACCAGGTAATTCCACAGCTTACACTAAACAACATCAACATTCCACACACTCACAGGACCAAAATACTTGGGGTCACATACAACACATCATTATCTTTTGCAAACCACATTCAGGATATTAAAAACAAATGTACGTCAAGACTTAACACGCTTAGGGTACTAACAGGCACAAACTTTGGACACCAGCAGGAAACAACATCACTCATATACAAACAATATATTCGCTCAGTTATGGACTATGCTAGCCCATGCTGGGCACCCATTATCTCAAACACACACATAAACACCTTACAGACAATACAAAACAACGCACTTCGTATCATTACAGGATGCACTCAAACAACACCAATAGAACACCTGCACACAGAAACAAAAATACTGAAAGTTAGGGAACATTTAGACATGAGGGGAACACAATTCATGGCAGCAGCGACAACTAACCCACAACACCCTTGCCACTACATGTACAATCACGCACCGACACCTCGCACCATTAAGGTAACACCAGAGAGACATTATAACCAAATACTCCATTCCATACCACGCCCCACAGACATCACACAGTACAGAAAACACATACACACACATCTAACCCACAAAGCACTGACACGACTCGGTCCGAATGCGGTCCTAGGTGAGAAGCCGCCACCCATTAACAGGTCAGAGATCAGCCTGAGCAGATCGGATCGAGTTAACTTAGCACGATTCCGATGTGGACAGTGGACATCACCCCAACTTACTAACATATAAATACAGACTAGACAACTCCATAGACGACACCTGCCACCTGTGCCACGACACACCACAAACAATTGAACACATTATGACAGACTGTACCGCTGTAGCACAACAACGAACACAACACAACATCACTAGTGCGCTGAACCTCTGGTCCACTCCGAAGAGGGCGATCGGTTACCTGCGTGCCGCCGGCTTGATCGATCAGGGTGGGCTGATCGGCTAAACAACAACAACAACAACAACATGTTATATCTGTAATTTGATTCAAGAGTATATTTGCACAGGTCTGATATTATCCATTATTAGCCATTTTTAAAATTATATGTGTAATACTTTATATTATTAAAGTAAATGAAAAAGAACGAAAAAATTATTTGCAAATAATATAACAATTTACATCTTTAGAAGTTTATATGTTACAATTTACGACCGGGCGTAAAACAAAATTATCGACGCTGTAGCTAGTTATTAGCGTACCAGGTGGTATTCTTCTCTAGTTTGGCCTGTTTTTTGTTGTAGAAATAGATACAGTACAATAGTTTATACGCATAAATAACACAAACACATTATATGAGCTCAGTTCAACTGATGACGAACTGATAGATTGCTTTCCCACACTAGTTTTGCTACATTAAGTCAATTGGTCTACTGTTGACTGACTGAATAATATTTATATACCGCGACATATATAATATTTATGTACCTAACGTTACAGTAACCTGTCACTAATCCATTGGTCACCTAACTGAATAGTATTTATCAAAGACTGCCGTCTGACTAGTCACGTGTCTGAATAATATTTATCAAAGTATGTCGCCACATACGGTCACCTGTCAGGTCATGGTCCTCATATGAAGAATCTCCACCCCAACGCTAGCGGGGATTGAAAATTACAGAACAAAACAAATCAGGATTTCCTAAGGCCTCACGAAAGTCAAGAGGCCTTTCCAATTTTCAGTTGGCCTCGAGGCCGAGGCCTGCAAAATATGTCCGAGGCCGAGGCCAGGCCTCAGCCCCATGTCTGACATAATATAAATACCGTTATAGAATTGTTAATCACTGTGAACAAATAATTGATTTCTTTTCCTAATTAAACACAAAACAACAAAGTAATTTATCTCTCCTTATTAAATATTGTTTGTTTGGGCTGTAGGCCCAAGATGGTGACCCCTAATTATTCATTTCAATTTAATTCATAAATTATAGTGAACCTACTTTCTTGGCCACATCAAATTGGTGATCCGTAGGCCGCTATATATATATATACATATACACACATACAGTATATATATATATGTGTGTGTGTTTGTGTGTGTGTGTGTGTGCAATTTTTGCTTTTTCCGTTTTAGCCGCTCAGCACCTCATATCTTATGTGAAACTAAATTTGTGTTTGTGCGTGTCTTGTTAATGTTTTTAAAATAAAAAAAGTTAAAGCCATTACACGAAATATGCTTTACCGTCGGATTTAAGAGGCACAAATCCTTATATAGCTTTTAGCAACTTTAAATAATAGCACTTTAATTCTTTGTGTACACACACACACACCACACACGTGTGTGTGTGTGTGTGTGTGTGTGTGCATCCCCACATAAGCGAGGTACCGACTTTTTTAAATCCATATATCTAAAAAACTAATTTACCTAACCTAATTTAATCGAATCTAAATGTAATGTCATCGAATCGAGAATGGTGTGAGAAGGGTTTCGGATACAATTGAGGTCTCGAAGGGTAGTTTCTGTTAGGTTATTAAATAGTGAGGTACTCGATAATCTAGCCTAACTTAACCTAACCAAACTTTACCTCACCTAATCACGACCAACCTATATTTTTTCTGATAATAAAAGTGTTTCTACTTTTTTATATAAATTTTGTAATGTTCCGATGTACCAAACGTGCTACCTCCCCCAAAAAATTACCCGACTACATCTGTGAATTATCACATACTCAATCTCACTTACGCTCAGTTGCTTACGCGCGTGCGCGCGCGCACACACCCGGCTGGTTAACTTACGAAACCGTAACATTTTCGAATTTTCAATTGTGGATAGCGCCGTTGAACCTAATCTAAATAATCTAATTGAATTAACCTAACCCACGAGCCAGCAGTTGAAAGCGAGCCAGAGCCTCACCTCTGAAAGTCTACCACCGTAACCACTGAACTACCCGGGTGTTGATACGTAATATTATTTAAATTCCGATTAATAATCAATTTGTGACGAAAACCTTGTTTTGGGAATAATTTTTTAAATCTTTTTTCCTCTTTCCTCTTCCGTTTCAGGTAAAAAAGAAGAAGAAAGGAAAAATAATAAGTGAAGCGCGAAAAGCGTTCTTTCTTTAATTGATTTTTCATGAGCAAGTAAGAGAAATTGGCCAATTATATTTTATGGCTACTGCGTTCTTCCGTTCTTCATTTTCGCAAATTTGATTTTTTTTTATCCTCACTTCGATATATATATATATATATATATATATTTTTAACTCTTTTCACCGGATGTTTTTTACCGGATATTTCGCCGGATATTTTATCACTCATTTCCCGTTATTTCGGCCGCCCCCGCGCCAAATTCTATTACTTTTTGAGATGTAGAAATACTGTAACGGGGAAAAATAGAATATGACACTTTTTTGCAAAAAATCATTCTGCGTAAATGGCTGTTGTCGCACTTCACAGGGTCATACTCATTTTGATTTTATGAGAAGAGAAAGGCTACAAGTCGCTACATGCCACCCCTAACTTAAAAAAAAGAAAAGTCGTCGCTATAGATACCATAAAAAAGTCTTCTGAACACTAAATATTTGAAGCTCTCAATCTGCCGACTATACAGGGTGTTTCAGGAGGAAAGGTCAATACTTCGGGAGGTGATAGTATCGGTCATTGTGAAAAAAAAGTTCATATGAACATGTGTCTAATTCTGAATGGTTACGGAGATAGAGCTGGTTGAATTTGCAAATACAAAAGCATTGTTAATGGTAATCAAGAAAGAGAAACCAATTACTGTTTCTAACATTTAATGTTTAAACATTGGCATTTTGAATGGTATCAGATACAGAAATGACAAATTTGTTACAGTTTACAATACGTTTTCGAAAATCCCACCGTCAACCTCAATGCACTTTGCAACTCGTGCGCGAAGATCGCGTGTTGTTCGTCTGAGTTGATCTTGACGTTCCTTTATGCGGGCAGCAGCATCGAAAATGCACGCGAGCAATTCGCCTCGTGTATCCACCTTTCTTTTCTAAACTTGACTTTTCATCCACCCCGACAAACAATAATCTAACGGAGAGAGGTCTGGAGACCTTGGTGGCCATTGAATGGGACCACCGCGGGGGGAGGAAGAGCTGCGCGCGCATCAGATTCAAACAGCTCTATCTCCGTAACCATTCAGAATTAGACACATGTTCATATGAACTTTTTTTCTCACAATGAACGATACTATCACCTCCCGAAGTATTGACCTTTCCTCCTGAAACACCCTGTATATATATATTATATAATTCGTCTTTTTATATGAAGGAGAAAAATAGTGACATAAATTTCTAAAAAAAAATATGTGAAAAATAGAAAATGAAATGTCACAGTTGTTATAAAGCTAAAATTTTTCTTTCCATTTTTATTTTAGTTCACCCCCCCCCCCCCTACCCCCCCACCCCGAATCTAAAAGAAATAGTCTCGCATTATAAAAAGTATTTTTTAACTTTTCTGTATTTTAATTAAGGGGTTCCCTATTTATTTACTTCTATTATTAATTGTTTTCGTTAATTTGTTTGGACGAAAATAGATTTTTTACTTTTTATTTCGATTTTCACAAATTAAAAAATATTTATTAAAATTAGAATGGAATTTATTTTAATGTCTTCAAATTAAATTGAAGGAAGACTTTTGAAATTTTGGAGTTTCTTTCCAGTTCCTTTTACTGAAGGCAAAAATAAAGCGTTTAAAAATAAACGTAAGGGCGTCTTTGTGTCCGAATACGTGTGGGTGTGTGTGTGTGTGTGTGTGCATAGGCAACTGGGAAAAAGTAAGGCAGAGTGTGTGTGTGTGTGTGATAATTCATTGATGTGGAGAAATATTTTTTGCGAGGTAACACCTCTGGTACTTCGGAATGTTAAAAAAAAAATTCTAAAAATTCAAGAAGTATTTTAATTGTCAAAAATAAAGATACGTTCATCCTGATTAGTTTAGGTTACGCTACATTAGCGAGTACCTCACTATTTAAAGATTTAACAGAAACCACCTTTCAAGTCCTTAATTGCGTTCAAAACACTTATCACGCCCTTCTCGATTCAATGGCACTGATGTTAGGTTAGGTTAAATTACACTTGGTTAATTAGTTTTTTTAGATATATGGATTTTAGAAAGTCAGTATCTCGCTTATGCGTAGATGCGATGCGCGCATGTGTGTACCTTTGTATGTATATATATATATATATATATATATATATATATATATATCAGGTGTCTTCCAAACATGTTCCTATTTCTAAATAAATGATCTAAACTACAAAAAGAGAAATCTAGACACAAAGACAAACGCAATAGGCACCTAAAACATAGGAGCCTTTTAACTTTAATTAAACAACGTGTTCAGTGTCATTATTTTTGTTCTTTTTATAACAAAATATTCAAAATTTACTTATTTCTGGAGATAGCTCAGCTAGGATGTTGTTGATTACCTCATAGACTTTGTTTTTTTTGGTCCTGGTGTCCTAGGCTCGGTAGAATAGATTCTGTCTTTTATGTAACCTTCACAAAAAAGAGTCAAGGGGTGTGAAGTCAAATGAGTATGGGGGCCATTCCACTAGCTCATGAAGGGAGATTAGTCGCCCGGAAAAATGCTTCCTCAAAAAGTTACGAGTTTCACAAGCATTGTGTGGAGATGGTCCATCTGCTGAGGCCACTGTGAATCTGAAGTAATGCAGGCATTTTTTTATGAGACAAACTAATAATTATTTGTGGTAAGTAGAAATTTTGTAGAAATTAGGAAAAGTTATTGCTTTAAGTATTCAATGGTGAAAGAATGGTTTTAATAAACAATATATATTTGTTATTAAGTAATGAAAGATTAAAAATGTATAGGTATATGCGGAATAAACACTCCAATCTGTTCCCTTTTTGAAGAAGAAATTCCAATAATAAAATATACAATCATTATAAAATAACGGGCAAATAAAAATAGGACACCCTATATTTATGCGGGTGTATACGCCTTTGTGTATATACGTGCGTATACACCTTTCTGTCTGTATATACACTATATTACCAAAAGTATTCGGACACGCATCAGTAGTTGCAAAAAGAGTCTTTAATGCAAAAACCTAATACATAGGTTTGGCCTGAATGACAGCCTCAATCCTCCTTGGCATACTTTCAACCAACTTCCGGTAGGTGTCTATCGGACTACCCGTCCATTCCTCTTGCAAAGCCGCTCCCAGAGATGGTTTGGAAGAAGGTCGATTTGGCCGGTCTGATGCGGCGCTCCAATTCTTCCCAAAGGTGTTCAATGAGGTTAAGGTCCGGACTCTGAGCCTCTGAGCCGGCCAGTCCAACTTCTCGACATTGTTATCCATAAACCAGTCCTGTATCCACTTTGCGGTATGACATGGAGCATTGTCGTGCTGAGACTGACAGGGCCCATTACCATAGTACTGCCAGAGCGTAGGGAGCGCAGAATTATCCAAAATATCCGGATACGTCTTGGACTTCATGGTTTCCGGCACGACAACTAACGGACCAAGTCCCATCCAGCTGAAATAGCCCCATACCATCACAGAACCTCCACCGAACTTTACAGTCGGGACGATATAATCCCGTAAGAAGCTTTCTCCAGGCAATCGCCACACTCACACACGTCCATCAGAACGAAACAATGTGTAGCGCGATTCATCACTCCATATCACACTCTGCCACTGCTCTAGAGTCCATGAACGTCGAGCACGACACCACTCCAATCGGCGTTCTGCATTTGTGGCGGTGATATTGGGCTTGTGCGCAGCTGCCCTGCCATGAAATCCAAGTCTATGCAGCTCCCTACGAACAGTTATCGTGCTGACAGATGTTTCCATGGCCTGTTGCACCTCCGCGGTGATGTTTGCCGCAGACGACGTGCGTGAAGTACGAACATTCCTCCGTAAGGCTCTTCGACCACGTTCCGTGAGTTTGTGAGGCCGTCCAGACCGTTTTTTTGTTGTAGTGGCACCTTCAGCCTTCCATCTTTGAATAACATCCGCTACAGTAGATTTCTGAATGTTCAGACGGCTCGCAGTTGCGCGCACAGAAAGGTTACTGATGTGGCATCCAACCACTATTCCACGGTGAAAATCTGTAAGTTCAGCTCCACGCGGCATACTGGCGTCTAATCCACTGCTACTGCCCAGGCAGACATACAGGCTTTATATTGAGGACTTTCCAAGCCACTGCGCATGCGCTAGTCCACAATATGTAATTGTGGCGGGGTGTCCGAATACTTTTGGTAATATAATGTATGTACCTACACCTTTTTGTCTGCACACTTTTGTTTATATATATATATATATATACATGGTGGGAGAAAAGTAATGATTTTATACATACACATAATTTGTTAATAATAAATAAATTCTAATGATATCACTGCAGTGCATGCGATACTTTTCAAAGCAACTATACAAGGCCAGGAATGACCCTAGTAGGGCTTGGCGATAATCGCCGATATCGTGTTAACCGATCGCCGCGGAAAAAATCGGCGATAATCGCCGCCATTTTTCGGAAAACTATAATCATCATAGACAAGTTTTTAACAAGTTTTTGATGTAAAATTTTGTAATTTCCTACAAATTCAGCTGTAAAGCTGCGTGATAACGTTTTTCTATTAATATCAAAGCGAAAAAAACGTTGATTGTTGTATGCTACTCTATTCTACAGTATGATTGAATGGTGTGATTAGGGCTGAAAGTATATTAGTTTTTTTAATAAATTTCATAGAATCAGCCATGATTATTGTTCATTCATTTCACAAACAAATCTACATCAAGAATCCAGATTTTGAAAATAAAAGAGACAAGGGTGAGTATTGATATGTCATGTCATGCCGAGTCAAGTAATATAGCATGGCCTGTTAACCATTACGAAGCAATGACATGAGCAAATCATGCATGCAAGCATTGTCTGCAGTTAGTTGCTACAAGTGCATGCCTTACACAGTCATGTTATGTCACACACACGTAGCAGATACGGATGGATTCATTCAATCATCAAATATCGTCAATATCGCGATTATCGTCGGCGATTTTTCGGCGATTTCCAAGCCCTAGACCCTAGGTTAGAACAGGAAGGCCCTAGGCCAGGGGTGTTCAAACCTATGCACACGGGCACATTTGTGCTCGCGAAGCCATTTCGGTGTGCCCGCGAGTAGCCCCCAGATAAGGTTTTAGAGACCGGTTAATAGAAAGAATATTGCAATTAAAACCAGATATTTTTTTTATGTGTTTTATGTATTTTTTACCATAATATTTTTTGTGTCCACCCGCCTGTGCTCCAACATTTGGAAAATGTGCCCGTCTGCGAAAACGTTTGAGCACCCCTACCTAGGCCCTAGCTCCAGCCAGCATGGCGCCATGTCAGCAAGGATGGTATACACCAATGAAGAAAAATCGTGGGCTGTTTCTTATAATAATTGCGAAGAAAGTTTGCGTTTATTTCAAGAAAAATATAATAAACCACCACCAAATGTAACCACTCTTCGATACTGAAAGCGCAAACCTTTGGAGACGGGAGCCTGGTAAAAGATCGTCCAAGAAGCGAAAGGCCAGTAACGGCGACAGAAGACATCAACAAAGAAAATGTCCTCGCCAGTTTTCAAGTCGATCCAACAACTTCAACGAGAAAAGTCGCACAGGAATTGGGTATTTTCAAATTTTCAGTAGTAAAAATATTGAAATCACAGGGGTACCACGATTACAAAGCCATTTACTCTCAGCGATGATGATTCTGACAGACGACTGCAGTTTGCTAAAACAACGAGACAAAAGTTCAACACTGATCCAGATTTCCTTGGAAAGATCAAATGTTCAGATGAATGTGTCTTCGGTTTAACGAGTAAAGGAAACAGACACACCGTTCACTACTAAGCGAAAAACAATCCCAAAATACGATTGGGTAAACCCGTTGAAACGGCTACACAAACAGTTTGGGCGTGCATTGGTTAGACTCGTTTCCTTTGACCTATCGAGAGATACGATGGATCGAAAACGCTATTGACAGGTATTGAGAGACAAAGTTTTGCCACAGTTAACTAATGGTGTTGGCAGGAATTGGCTTTATGAACGAGATGGAGCGCCGTCACATTACTCTGCAGCTGAGATTGTGGATACGAACGTTGAAGGAAGATGGGTTGGGCTGTGAGGTTCCATTGAATGGTTAGATCAGATCACCTGATTTAACCCCGTGTGATTTCTGGTTTTGGCCATATTTACGTGGCAAAACTCTACACTCCTGGTTTCCTTTCATCCATCCAAATGTGAATGCCCTTGGCCGTAGAATAGATGAACAACTGAAAAGGATCCCACTCGATATGTTCAGAAGAACAATGAAGTGTTTCACAGAGAGAATCCACAAATATATCATGGCGGATGGAGAACTCTTTAAAGATTAAATTACAATTTAACAAAATATTTGTATGAATAAAATTCTTACAGACTTTTTGTTTGATTTGTTTCATCATTTGAACACTTATCTGTATAATGTTGCTAACTAAATAGTTGTATGTATAAAATCCTTAAAGCCTTTCCTCTCACCATATATATATATATATATAGAAAATTATTTCACGAAGGTAACACGTGAAAAATATTTATGATATATGCTGCAAATCCACAAGGAAAAGAAAAACGATTCCAAGGCCTTTCGCGTATTCAGAGCTACACCTCGTCATTCCCTGACGAGGTGTAGCTCTGAATACACGAACGGCCTTGGAATCGTTTTTCTTTTTCCTTGTGGGTTTGCAGCATTCATTCATTTCACGTGTTTAATTGTGAAATTCATCCCATATATATATATATATATATATATATATATATTATATATATATATATCAGTGGCGACGGAGGGGGTCAGGTAGGTCAGGCTGAGCCTGACCTGTTATTTCTCCTGCTAGGGACTTAAAAAAAAAGAACTAACATAAAAAACCACCAATACACAATCCCATCTCTTGTCAAGTTGTCAGGCTAAAATTTCCATCCATCCATCTATCATCTAAACCCCATTTCCCCAGTGAGGGTGGGGAGAGAGACGCGGGAAGAGAGGGAAGATATGTAGCTAAAAATTTTGAGTCAAATATCTTTATCTTTACTTTATAAAACATGTTATAATGACCATGTTACGATTTATAAATAAGGTTATATAGCTATTTGCAATACACTGTGACTGTATATAAAGTTAATTATTACTGTATTATTATGCATCTTCTCAAATAACAAAGCCTTACAATTCGCATAAAAATGCACAATTCCACGTCTTGTTAGGCAAACAATTTTAAGCCTGACGTCTCTCTTTGAAACATGTTATGATGCAAATCTTATGATTTATTTGAATGTTATAAAGTCATTTGGATATTCACTATACGTAAAGTTAATTAGTATTTTAATTAATTTATTACTTTGTATCAGTGGTGGGCACCGTAACCAAAAAGTTAACTTCGATAACGATAATCCGTTAACCCCAATTTTTAACTCCGATAACGATAATCCGATAATTTTACTACAAAGTTAACGGAAGTTAACGATAATCCGTTAACGATAACTATTTCTTTACTAACATTTAAAAAAATCAAGGAAAAAAGCTTTAAAACCCATAGAAAATTTTTATTTATGCAAAATCCAACAATAAATAGGTATTTAACTGTATTTTTATCAAGTTTTGCAACTTTTTTGCTTAATAACTTTTATTTTTATTTTTAATAAAAATGTACTGATTACATGTTTTGAAACCCTTGTAACCACTAACCATTAACTAAATTTTAATTTACCAGAGAATTATTATGGCGGGAACTGAAAGGTAAAATTAAATTTTAGGCACATTTATTAAAGACTATGACACAATGTGCTGGTTGCCCTTCAGAAAGACCAACTTCTCAAAGTTAGGCCCAACTGCCAGTCTTGACCTCTTGGGCCTCAGGATGTCCTTGCCGAGGGAGAAGAGCCGTTCCACTGCGGCAGAGGACGGAATTGGCAGACTGAAGTTATGGCGGTTTGAATTCATTCGCGGAGCGGTGATCTTCCGTGAATGACTCCTCGCAGTTAACGTGTTATCGGACTTTAACAGACTAAATATCGAGTTATCGGAAGTTAACTGGTCCGATAACGATAAATGGAAATTAACTTCCGTTAATAGTCCGTTAAAAAGTTAACTTCGTTAATTAACTGTTATCGGGTTAACGCTTTAGTGCCCAACACTGCTTGTATCCACCGAATAACCAAGTTTTTAATGTTCGAAGTCAGGCAATTCGTGTCTGCCTGACTACTTGCTGCTGTGCCAAATGTCCAAAATGCTACGCTGAATTGACACATCTCTTTTTTTAAACTTAATCTTGTTTTCAATACTATGCATATTATATACTTTATAAGGTGGGTTGGGTGGAAAATAATTGTTCAAGTTACTTAACATTTAAAAATTAATTTAGGATCACCTGAAGATCAGGGCCCCAGCCTTCTTTAGTTAGCCTTATAAGGCTAACTAACGAAAATATCACGACCTAACCTAACCAATCGTTAGGTCAACTGTACGCCCTTGACGATTGGTTAGGTTAGGTCGTGATATTTTCGTTAGTTAGCCTTATAAAGCTAACTAAAGAAGGCTGGGGGCCCCGATCTTTAGGTGATCCTTAATTTACTTTAACGAAAAACTTGGGGAAGAACTAATGGATCACCTGAAGATCAGGGCCCCCCCCCCCCAGCCTTCGTTAGTTAGCCTTATAAGGCTAACTAACGAAAATATCACGACCTAACCTAACCGGTCGTCAAGGGCGTACAGTTGACCTACCGATTGGTTATGTTAAGTAATATTTTCGTTAGTTAGCTTTATGAGGCTAACTAACGAAGGCTGGGGGCCCTGATCTTCAGGTGATCTGAACTAATTAATAGATTGGAGTTCATGTATAAATAAATAACGTAAGGTGATGTTTTATTTCCTAAATTTATGCCAGTTAAAAATATTCTAATTATTATACATAATACATATCAGTGAAACAACTATCAAATTATACAGTGTATATATATATTATATATATATATATATATATATATATATATGCTTGAAAGGTTTGAGCCTGAGTAACCACAAAAGCATGGCGTCACCCCTAATATATATATATATATATATATATATATATATATATATATATATATATATATATATATATACTATGTGTGTGTGTGTGTGTGCGCTTGCTTGCTTGCCTTCGTGCATCTTTGTGTACATGTGAGTATAACTGGTTGAATGCGTGCGTTTTGTTAATGGATGTTTGTTGTTTTCAGTTGTGAGAACTTTTTCAGCGATTTACTGTGAAAAATGTTTTTTTTTATTACATTACTTCGATAATTAAGAATGAAGACCTTAATTTCCTTTCTGCATTTCCTCGATGTCAGGAATCGCTTAGTGAGGTAATTTCCGTTTCTTTACGTACGTTTCTTTACGTACGTTTCTTTACGTTTCGTTACGTACTCCTTGATTCTGCCCCTTCTGGCCCTTACGTTCGGTTTAAAAAAATCCTCTCGCGACCCTCTATATTTCATACCAGAATGAAAACAAGTTTAGCGAGAGAAGGACTTTTCGAATTGACTGTATATACACGTAGTCTCAATTCGCGGTCTTGTAAAGACGTCGAGTGGCATAAATGTTAATCATAATTGAATCCTTTTATCTTTATTTGTTTATATTTGATCGTTTCATACGACCTTTGCTTTGAATGATCTGACGAGCATCGAACGGCACTCGTTTAAAGAGAAAATTCTCTCTCTCTCTCTCTCTCTCTCTCTATCTTTGTGAAAGCTTTATACGCGAACTACTCTTCCGCAATCGGCAAAGATAACCTTTATCGGCGCCATCTTTGAATCTCTTTCAATTGAAAGCATTGAAAACAAAGTCCGCAGGAAAATTGTGGCAAGTAGAAGGTTTTTAAAGGCTATTTTCTTCTTTTTCTTAACAATTTTATTTGCTGAATTTATTTCTCTCGTGTTTTTATCACTTTTATTTGACGATTTTTATTTACTTCCTCGTTTTACTCTTTCTCTTTTGTCTTTATTACGTGACTAATTTTTCTTTTTTTGTTTAATTGTCAAATACTTTTGGTTCAATTAGTAACTTCATTATATTTGGTTGTTCATTATAATTAGCAGACAACGAAATATAATAAATTTAAATGTATAATTATACAGGGTGGCGCACAAGTCGCGCATCATAAGAATTTTCAGTGACAATATATATATTTTTTTTCTTTTAGGTAGGGGATGGCTGCGAAATTAACAATAGACGAGAGGGTGAGCTTGGTTTTAATGTATGGAATACGAGGTACAACAAATCGATGAATCGGTACAGAATTTAAATTCTGTACCGATTCATTCACAGAATTTGAATTCTGTAGCGATTGATCGATTTGATGTACTGGTATTCCATACATTAAAACCAAGCTTACCCTCTTGTCTATTGTTAATTTCGCAGCCATTCCCTATCTAAAAGAAAAAAGAATAGGCCCTATGTTATAGTCAACACTAAAAATTCCTATGATGCGCGACTTTTGCGCCACTCTCTCTCTCTCTATATATATATATTTTTTTTTATTGGAGTTGTTTAACCTCCTTCATAATATCTAAGGTCATATGACGGAGGGGACCTACAGCTTTACGTGGGATCCGAACCACAGGTCGTTACATAATCTGGGCACGGAGGACGGTCTCCCATCCAACTACTACTCCGACCCAATGTCGCTTAACTTCGGGAAGCGGTGTTACGACATTGGCCACGACGTAGCCCATATACATATATAGGTACTCATAGTATTTTTCATCTTATGGTTTGTTAGTTTACGTTTGCTTCATCTCGTTTCGAATTATTTTATGGCATTTCTCTTATCATTCCGTTTTGTTAACCCATTCCAAAATGACAAAATGACATATATACTCCGTTCAAAGACTTCGCTCTTTAACATTAGAGAAAAAGTCCTCCATTCTCGAGTTGGGCAGTTTAAGATTTTGAGTGAAGTCCCTGGCCCCAGCAAGAACAAATGGGGACCGTTTTGTCTGATGACTTCCATCACACACACACACACACACACACACACACACACACACACACACACACGTTCCCTATTTTCTGCTTTTCAGATTATCATTATCAACTTTTCCTTTTGAGGTTCAGTACCGTGCCTCAAACTTTGCCTCTCTGTTAGTGCTTTGGGCTTTTTATTTCGCTCTCATAGTCAATATTGTGCGTTCATTAATTTAAAGTTGACCTTTTAATGATATTTCCTCTTTGTTATTTTTTTTTATGTTATTAATATCCGCTTTCAATAATTAATAGCGGGAGTTTTATTTGCCGTTATCCTTGATTTTACGTTTGATTTAAACTGCAATAAGTAGCGTCAGGAATTGAGAATTTTCATTCGATGAATTAATTTTCCATGCTCTCTCTCTCTCTCTCTCTCTCTCCTCTCTCTCTCTCTCTCTCTCTCTCGTACACACACACACACACACACACACACGAGCGCGTGCGCACCGTACACTTGTATATCGTTTCTTCCTTGTTATCTTTACGACTTGCCATTGTTCCGGTCTCATCTTCCTTTGAGGCGACTCGTGTTGGACTCTCGTAATTGAGCGTCAGATTACCAAAGCAACTCTGAGTCGGTCCCTCAATTTTATACGAAAATTAACTCAATTATTTTTCCTTTCTCTCTCATTTTCTTTCGGTCTTTCTCTCATTTTCTCACTTACTCACCTTTTCTCTCATTATCACAGTGATGATGCGAGCTGCTCGTACCCTGAATGGGTGTACGTGCTGAGCGGTGTTTTGTAAAAATAGCGACGCTTTTGCTTTCTATCTGCGATAGAACTCTCTCTCTCTCTCTTCTCTCTCTCTCTCTCTCTCTATATATATATATATATATATATATATTAGTGGTGCATCGATTAATCGGTATCGGCACCTGGCATGCCGATTAATCGGCGATGCAAGGTATTTTCCTAATATCGGCAAAATGCCGATTAATCGGCATGCCAGGTGCCGATACCGATTAATCGGTGCACCACTTATATATATATATATATATATATATATATATCAGTCTGAAGTTTAACATTAATAATTTGTGGTTATTCTCTTCGCTACCTCTTTACCAAAAAAAAAAAAAAAAAAAAAAATCTATACACACATTTCTGATCTGTAATTCTGCGCGTGCTTCGCTTTGATTTTGTCCTCTTCACCACTTCTTTTCAGACGAAGGAGGAACTCAAACCAAACCCATTCATTCCAAGTGAAATAATCAATTCTTTTCACTGATAAAATCTAACACGAAATACAAAGACAAAAGTCTTGGGTCTGCCTTTCAGTATGATTTTTAAACCGATTTTTATCTTCTTCACATTAAGATATATCTCTTCTCCCCCCCCCCCTTCTCATTTATTCCATTCTGCCCCCACCCCACCCCCTTTTCAATCATGGTGATAGTTTTCTCCCCCCTTGCGGCCCCAGAGTGATTTTCTGGACGTGAAATTGGAAAACTCCTTTTGAATACTTCATGGCAGGAAGACAGGTACCTAGAGACGAAGAGAGAGAGAGAGAGAGAGAGAGAGAGAGAGAGAGAGAGAGAGAGAGAGAGAGAGAGAGAGAGAGAGAGAGAGAGATTACTATAGTGCCACACACATATATATATATATATATATATATATATATATATATATATGTGTGTGTGTGTGTGTGCGTGCCAGATGGTTATATAGAGTCTGAAAATACGCGAAGTGGAGCGTCTAATTTCGAGATAGTTATCAAGTATTTATAGAAGTAATTTCGATGCAAATTGAGTTCGATTAAATGCCCCGCAATTGGTGGATTTGCATCGCACGATAAATACCGAAATTAAACGCAAAACCGAAGGGAAGAGAGTGGAAGTTTCTGAACGGGTAATGTTAATAACGGCGGAATTAACTCCGGCTCTTCTTCATGTTTCGCTTTGCCACCGAAAGAAAAAGGATCAGAGGATGAAATCAACCAAATTGATCTCAGTTAGACTTGACACAACCTAAATTTTTCTTTCATCCGATCCTACGGATAAAGAGACTTACGATCCCAGTAAAAATATACGAATTAGTATCGGATGAAATTGCGATTCCATTCAGTAACCTAATAATGGGTTAACCAGTGACACCAGGTATATTCTCTAACAATCTAAAGGAAGCCAGAGTTATACCCTGTATTTAAGTCAGGTAACCCAAACACTCAATCTAATTATCCCATTTCCGTATTATCAACTTTAAATGAACTACTGAAAATATCGTACGCGTTAAACTTACTAAATTTTTAATCAAATACGATATTTTAACTAAAACGCAATTTGGATTTAGGGGTAGCCATACAACGGAAGATTCCATAAACATGCTATTACAAAATAGCTATCAGAACCTAAACAGCGAAAACGCACTGCCTCGACCTTCCTCGACTTGTCAAAAGCATTTGATACACTTTCGTATGAAATCCTATTAAATAAACTTCCCATATACGGAATAAGAGGATATATCCTCGATTGGTTCAAATTGTATCTGACAAATCGTCACCAATACATCAGATTAAAAGATAATTTATCCGACAAATCGATTCTAACTAGTAATGATCCTCGTGGAAACCCGCAAGGATCGTTTCTAATTATTCTCGTCAACGATTTTCATCTTTCAACCACATTAAATTGCGTACAGTATGAAGACGATACCACTTACTACTTCTCATCATAATTTAGACCTGATAAGTGAAACGAACAGGCAATTAGAGCATGTTTATAAAGTTTACCATCAGGTTTACTGAACCTGACAGTCATTTTATGTGATTATTACCACAAAACATATAAATACAAACTATCACATAAAAATTGGGAATACTACTTTTGCGAGGGTGAATCAACTTAATGTGCTTGGCCTTAATTTAGACGAAAAATTTAATTTCAAAAGTCATGTACAACATATCAAATCCAAAATGTCAGGATTTCTGTTCATATTTAAATTAAAAAAGACTCTTCCTTAAAATGCACTCCTTACCCTGCATTATTCCTTTATCCACTCACATTTATTACATTGCATTACAACTTGGGGTAGCTCAGAGAAACTCGTGTGTGTGTGTGTATATATATATATATATATATATATATATATATATAAACTGACGAAAATTACAATAAAATGAATACGCATATGGGTGTTCTTTTATCTTTTGACTCTCAGCCCACAAAACACGAACGACAGCACGTTGCTCTTCTTTAATGCAAGTCGAAAGTGTTGTGGCCATGTTTACAGCGCGATTACAAATGAACAACTGAGTGTCAAGGTCTCAATCCCACGAAGCAACGATCTGTACGCTCGGTGAGTGCAGCACCGCCAACGGTCAGCAGTGTAGACAATTCTGGAAAAAAGATAGGCAAATTATGGATACTTTTTGACGTACCTTCGTATATATAAAACACGCTTTGGAAGTCATTCATAAGAAATGTTTGCGAACCCTCTCAAATAATGATAACGGATAAAGTCACATTTCTACCAACGTTTAAGAAACTAAATATTTTAAAACTAAATGACTTATACAGATTGAATGTTGCTGTCTATATGTTCAAAGTATCATTCAAAATAAACTTACATCATCACCCATTCAAAGTGTATTCCTCCCCCGCCCCTTTATCAAATACATCATCATTATAGCACTAAAATTCCCCAGAGATTTTATACACAAACCAAATTATATACAATAGAAACTGCAGGGAATGCCTTCCTTTTCAAATATTAAACAGGCTTCATCTCTAAATGTATTTCGCAAATCACTAAAGAAGTACTTCATTATCTCCCTCTAATGATATATTATAAGTTTACTAGTACCATTATTACCGAGTAATTAAGTTCCCATTTTATAATTAACTCTCTAAAATATGCTAATTTCATTGATGAATTTTAATCTCGAAATTTATTCTTTCTTTTTTTTTTCATTAAACATCATTCATTTTTTACTAAATATACAATTGATCATTTAATTTAAAATTGTGTTAAATAATCAAACACCATTTTTGTAAAATCTTCTTCTTTTTCTTCTTCTTCTTTTTCTTTTTCTTCTTCTTTTCTTCTTCTTCTTACTATTATTATTATTATTATTATTTGCCATTTTCATTTCTCTTTATTCAATAAATAAACCGACTCTCATTAATTTTTCCTAAAAAGCTTCCATGCTTCCAACGGCATATCAGCTCAGAATATTATAAATATATTAATGTCCTGTCAGATACCTAAAAACTGTACAGAAAAATATTGAGAAATATTGTAATACTTTATATGCAAATTGTATTCTTTTTCTGAACAAAATTTCCTTTGTTGTTTGAACTCAATCTAACCCGCAATACACCATATTCTCTCTCTCTCTCTCTCTCTCTCTCTCTCTCTCTCCCCTTCCTTCGTGCTCTTTTAACCATTATCACTTCACTATCAAAGTCATTGATCTCTGATAGACGTCGATTACAGTCCGTAGATTTATTGAATATCGTTTCCCATTTTAGCCATTTTAGAAATGGGAACTTTAGCAATAATTGTATATATACATTATCATTTATTAAAGGAAAAGTAAAAGGTAAACCGATTAAGTAATTACTATAATTTATGAATAAATATATTTACTACTTAATGATGTTTCTTATTAATTGTAATATTTAGTTAGATATAATTAAAAATATACTCTCTGATTTATAATAATAATTCATCATTGAAGTGAGTTTTGCAAATTATTTAACGAGCAAAATTTTAAAGTTATTAATTAAAAAATTTATGTGTATACTTTGTACAAGTTGAGATTTGGAGCAAATATTGACATTAAATTCTTACGTAAGAAACTGAAAATTAAGTTTATACAGGGAAGACGTAATAAATTCGCTCGCTCGTTAAATATGATCAGTATTTCGTATTTATATATTAAAACTCTTACATTCCCTAAAAACTACGATAAGAGATACTGATAGAATAAAAGTGAAAGGGATTTTCTTGACATAAACCACCAACAGTTGTTTGTACAAACGAAATCAATTGCCATACGTATTACCAAGTGTAAATTTCATACGCTCCGCCCACTTTCGATATCCGTCAATTTCGGCGGATTTAATAATGGCCCGGAACGAGCGTAACGTGATCATTCTAAAGCATTCGAGGGGACGTCCCACAACTTAATGAATGATCTTGGCCCATTTGCCTTCGCGTGAGCTTCCGAGTCTCCCACGCACAATTTGGAATAAACGTTCCATTTGTACCCATTAATAGAAGTGGCAAGGTAAAATCACTTTATATATACTATATCCATCTGGTACACCCGACCTGTTTCTTTGAAAGGCCTTCAATTCCGCTTCAAGGACACTGTATTAACACATTTTCTACCGCAATTTTCCATTTTTGTTTGGGAATCATTTCATTAAAAGATATTTATCCACTTTTTGTATTTCCTGCGTATTTGGCGGGTAAATTCTGTATTGGATTTATTAGTTAATATTGTTTTGCAAAACAATAACCAACCGTCTTCATTCCTTCATTCAGATATATATATATATATATATATATATATATATATATATATTTGTGTGTGTGTAAACCTTTTTTGTGCACGTCAAATAATTTATTATATGAATTACCATATAAAATATGTATTATTAAATTGGACCAGTCTAGGGAAACACTGCTACCCAAATTAGCTTAAAACAAACAAACGAACAAAAACAACAACGTTCATTGTACGTCAATATGAAATTAGTCTATAATTTTTAGTCAACTTTGTCCATAACCCCCCCCCCCCAAAAAAAAATTAGTCGATCTGTAATATTACTCGTTCAGCTGAACAAGTTTGAACATTTGTTTAGTTTGAACAAAGAAGATTTTGATGAAACTTTGATGAGAAGTTGTTTAATCCAAAAATCTTAAACAAATTGTATTTAATTATAATAAAAAAAGTGAACTTGTTCGTTCCCCGGAAAACATTTTTATTATTTTTATTTTTGTAAATGTGAAAGCGTTAATTAAGGATTCGCAATTCTTTCTTTCCAAAATCGGAATTTAATATTTGATAATGGGATTCTTTCTAATTTAGGTTTTAATGAATGTTGTTTCAAATTATTCTCCCTCGAGAGAGAGTATCCGACGTGTTTTCTGGGGTCGCAATTAACTTCCTTATTTATTTATTTTTTTTCTTCTGTCCATTTTCGCTTTTCTAAAATTACGAAATGGTTCAGTGTTTAAAATTTCAAAAACTACAAACTACGTACGGTAGTTTTTCTTATGGAAATACTTTATGGTTTCCGATAGCATTAATAGAATAATGATGGGTTTGCTTAATCTCCTTCGTGACATCTAAGGTCATATAACTGGGGGGGGTGGGACCTACAGTTTTAAGTGGGATCCGAACCACGGGTCGCTACATAATCCGAACACGGATGATGGCCTCCCATGCAGCTACTATCCAGATCCACTGTCCTTTAACTTTGCCGATCGACGGGAAGCGATGTTACGACACTGGCTACTCCTAGCATTAATAGTGTCATATACTTTATTAAATCGATATATGGAAGCATACAAACATACACTGAGAAAAAAAATCTTCTTACGCTACTATTTTAATTGAAGCTCACATTTAAAGTTGATCATTATTATTTTAAAATTGAATAAGGATTTGTTCGCACCAAAAACTACTTTTTTTTTGTTTTACGCTAATTGGAAGATTTGCCTCACTTTATTTTTATTTTGAGCCCCCCCCCCCCCCCCCCCCAAATATTCAATTTTAAAAGAATATAATGAACTTTAAACGTGATTTTGAATAAAATAGGCTAACAAGATTTTTTTTCAGCGTACTGTATCGAGAATATCCACCACTTTAATATGTTGGTGTTGGTTTGTCCTCTTCTTGCGGAATGAAAAAATGGCACTTGGGAAAGATATGATTGGCATTGAAAGGGGAGCCCGTTTGAATGGTGCCTCATTGACAGAAGCGTTTGAGATTGCTCGTGTGTCGTGAGGAACAGTCCTCAAGGATATGACTTCATGAAAAAAAATCAAATAAGCACAATAGTGGGCTAAAAAAAAAGAAAAAAAATAGACAGAACGTGACACGCGCTTTTTCACGAGCTGTGAAGCATGAGCTGAAGATAATTGCATCAGAACTTTGTTTAGCGCTTAACAATAGTCTGTAACGACCAATATCAGTCAACACTACTAGAAGTTAGAATGCTGTGGTGGGACAGATATAGTGAAACCCTTCATAACACCAGCCAGTGCAACAGCTTGAAAAAATTTTGGATTGGTCAGAAAACTGGAAACAATACAGTTCTTATTTAATGTATAGGTTTTTGTTAGTCCTCCATAAAGTCATAACATTGGCCAATATTCTTCGAGATAGCCTACATAGCCTAAATCTCGTTAACTTTTGTCACTGAGGCACCAGCCAACGGCCTCCTTCTATCATACTCTTTTCCAAGGGCCATTTTTAAAAATTCTACAACAAAAACAAATAAAAACAATATCAGCATTAAACAGTGGAAATTTTCGACATAATACGCAGCCATATATCGATTTAATAACGTACATCGGTAATGATGTCTGACAATACATCACACAAAATGTACGAGTGTTTCCAGTATTCTGCGCAACCCCTCTGTATATACACCGCATATATAACTTTGTTGTTTAATAACTCATTACCTATAATTATTTATATTTATTGTTAAAGTTTTCCCTCCATTTCTAGCGAATTTCCATTTTCTATGAAATAAAACATAATTATTCTCTGTAGCCCAATTTCTTATGGATTAAGTAGCCCCAGAAGGACCCCATTTTTAAGGGTTGTCTATTTTGTGACTTAAAAAGTCAAGGGTTATGTATAAATATTAAAGTAAGTATGTACTTAAATTTGACAGTCTTTTGTAGCTTTTAGAAGATATTATTTAATTCATTAAGCGATTAATTTTGCTGCGTGGAAAAATGGTTTACAATGGCTCCAGTGGTTCTCAACCTTTCTAAATTTACATATCACTTTTTGTAACCATGCTTTTCTAAGTACCGCCATTGAGTAAAGAGGGTGGTACAACCTTACCAGAACATCAGGGAGGGGACTATTAATATCATCTTTGAAAGCATTAAAATATCAATTAGCAAGCTGCGTATTTTTATAACCCCTTTTGCTTATCATCGGTGGTGCCACAGGTTGAGAATCACTGGTTTACACAACATATTACTTTAATTGCACGCGTCCAGTCGTGAAACTGCATGTTACTTACCGTAGTTTCATGATAAGACTTTTCGGTCCGATTGTACAGTACATAGATGCAAAAGTATCGCATTGTATCTTGAACAGCTTAATAGAGAGAAAAACCAAAGGCATAACACGAGCCCTGAAATAAAATATCAATTGTTATGGGATTCGGAATGGCGTCGATTCAGTTATAACGTCGCAGTAACGTTTGATTTCGCAGTCTTTAGAAACAATATTAATTGCGAAGAATTTAATAAAAGTACTTTACAGTCGTAGAAATGTTTGTGTATAGATTTTCGGGGTTCCATGTATATTCCCCCCATGAAAATTCCACCCAGTAAATTCTACCCAAGGAAAATTCCACCCAAGGAAAATTCCACCCACGAAAACCACGAAAATTGCACCCACCCAAAGAAAATTAGTTTAAGTTTAAAATGTGTATTATTATTTATAAATTTATTAAAAATTTATTACAGTAAAAAGTAAAAGATTTATTTCAAATTTATTACAGTAAAAAGTAAAAGATTTATAAGTAAAAGATATATTAAAAAACAATTATTCGACGTTTAATGAAGATTGTATGTAACGCTCTTGAGGAACTCTAAACTATCTGTATTATTATAGCGCTCCACTAGTCTCTTCAGTCTTTCATTTATGATCTGATAGGTTTTTCGTGCGGGTCGCGGGTAGCAAAAATTAACCAAACTATCACGACTTAACCTAACCAATCGTCAAGGGCGTACAATTAACCTAAAAAAATAAATAAAAAACAATAAATTTTTTTTATTTATTTATTTTTATATATTAAGAGATGATGATTCTTTATATTGTACGGCATTGACGATTGGTTAAACTAATTTTCTTTGGGTGGAATTTTCCTTGGGTGGAATTTACTGGGGGGAATTTTCGTGGGTGGAATTTTCATGGGTGGAATTTTCGGTACACCAGATTTTCTACTTTCTTTGTACTCTCGACCATCGGTTACGAAAGTCGCGGGATAAATAATCAGTCATGAGGGTCAGAAACTGGCACAGCGCTCAGGCCAACTAATGCAGCCTATTGCGCTAACTCCCGGATTATTGCGGTCAGCAACATCGAGGACCGAACCCCCGACCTCAGTGTCTTTAATTCGCTTATGCGGAAACGGTGTTTGCCAAAATATCGAGATACATTAGACCACACCTATCTTATACATTAGACCACACCTATCTTACGATCCAGTGACTCCCGAATTTGTAACCGACTGTAGACACTCTTCCTGAGTGAACGAAATTCTGATAGATACGTTTTCAGTACAAGAGAAAAGATGATAATACTCTGCCGTATTCCCCCTTTGAGCCGCGTTTCTCCCCTCATTATTCCGCTCCGAATATCATAAAAGGATTTTATAAATCTTTAAAAGGGTTCCAGTGCGCTTAGCGATAGTCTTCTTCAAATTTCAAGTCTTCTAAGCTACCTCGTTATAAAGAACTCTGTACGCAGATACCTCATTCTCGAACCGTGAAGAGAATATATAAGAAAACGCATTTGACCGGTGGGAGAAGCTATATCAGACGGGAAAGAAATAAGTTAGGCCGAGTACTTTCGTTCCCTTTTCGGTTCTCCCTTATGCGACTTTTTCGAATTAAAAGAAAACTTTACCAGAATTTAAACCAAACTTTTTCTAATGAATTGTCACGCCAGTTGCACCAGCGTTATAAACGGATCATTGCTGAACTACCTGACGTAGCCATCAAAGGTTTAAGTTCACAAACGACTCTGTTACCATGGAAACCACTGCATGAATTTTGAAGGAAATCACTTATTTGGAAGTGTAGTTTAAGAATCAGTACATATTATTAATCGTATTATAAACCAGCTTTTTAACTTAAAAACAATGATTGCTACAAAGTATGCGGTGCTGGTTAAGTGTGCGGTCTACCTAGCTTTTAGTTAGCCTTATAAGGCTAACTAACGAAAATATCACGACTTAACCTAACCAATCGTTAGGTCAACTGTACGCCCTTGACGATTGGTTAGGTTAAGTCGTGATAGTTTCATTAGTTAGCCTTATAAGGTTAACTAAAAGCTAGGTAGACCGCACACTTAACCAGCACCAAGTATGCTATGCATTATTTCTTAAGATACGCTCCCAAATAAATGGGTTCCTTCAAAATTAATAAACTGGTTCTCATGGTAACTATACTGCGTTTGAGGATTTAAATCTTATTTGAGAGTTGAAACTGCTGTGCTCTCGCAAAACTTGCGCATTGCAGACTAATGCAGAGTAATGACAGTCAGTATTCCAACTCTAGGGTGACCATTAAGTTGAAACCACTTTTTGATTCGCTGTACACATCGTGTTTTAACACTTGTTAACACTCAGACTCTGATCTTGGCAAACTCGAATGTGTGTGTGTGTGTGTGTGTGTGTGTTTCAATCAGCTAATCTATACACTTTTCTCCGAATGCAAATGAACCTTACATCTCTTTCGATATTAATTTTATTTATAGTTTATGCATCTCACCCAAACACTTAATCACTTCACTGTTATCTTCCCGTTTGTACGTCTACCATTTTGAGGGTAAAGATAATCCCAGTTACTTCATAGATGCTGCTCTTAGACAAGTTAAAACGGCGATTTCAGTTGAGAGTTAACAATTAAGTTACAATGAAGAAGTTAAATTAACTTCTCCACAGAGAAAAGCAGGAGTGAGGTCTTATTTTGTTAAGGTTTAGAACACGTCTCTACATATCTACATAAAAGCAATAATTTTTGTTTGATGACAGCCAGAATTTTACTAAAACTCATTTCAATCCTTTTGGATGAGGTCTTCTTTTTCTCATTTTACAGTCAAGTTGCCACCAAACGTGACGATCAGATTCGTATCACCTCTTACTGCTACCCAAGATGAACTTGATGCCCCTTTCGTCTTTACCACGAGCTTGAAGTTTAGAAGGTGTAACGTGCACCCGAATTCTTTCGTAATTTGAGTGCAAAAAAAGGAAAAAAAAAAAACCCACTTGTGGAACAATGGGAAGAGATAGATCTCAAGAATGAGTAAAACTTTCCTCGACCGCTGGGTCCTTTTTTTCAGCATTCTAGAATCAATGCCCATTCAGCAGCAGCACCATGTGGTGTCCCAATTATTTTAATTTTTACTTTTTTCTGTAATTGCGCGGATCACCCAAAATCCAGTCACGGAACGGGATGACAGTTGATAATTCCTGTATTTTGCAGTAACTTTTTCTTGTAAGATCACTTGGGATACGTCGTAGCCAATGTCGTAACACCGTTTCCCACCGATCAGTGAAGTTAAGCGACAGTGAGTCTGGAGAGTATCGTATTTCCGGCCCATAGAACGCTATTTTTTTCCTAAAAAAATGTCCCTAAAAACACCTTGCGTCTACCGGTCAAAGGTCAAGTTCACGGTAGGAAGTTCCAGTCCTAACACGACCCCAGAGATGTCAAATATAGTCCCAACATGACCCAGAAATACTTATACTATGCTTATATAATGAGCGTCCTATGGGCTGGGAAATACGGTAATTGGAAATTGGACGGGAACCGACCTCCGCGTCCAGATTATGTAGCGACCAGTGGTTCGGATCCCACGTAAAGCTGTAGGTCCCCTTCGTCATATACCCTTAGAAGTTGCGAAGGAAGTCGACAAAAGAACCCCATCAAACAACAATCTTCTTGTTCTCTTCCCTATACCGTACTATCCCTTCATTTGCTGACTGACACCTGTTACATTGATTCTGTTCTCCAGTTGCAATCTCTTCACAGTAAAGTCTTTCTCTTCAGCTTATTCAGTCTTTAAAATATAAACATTTCCAGTCATTTGGAACAAATTTTGTATCACATAAAAACGAACTGTCCATTTTCTCAATTTGAAATTACTGAAAACTTTTAACATAGAAGGTTTTTTGGACATCTTTATAATTTTAGAATTTGTAAACGTTGATTATTTTATATAGTTTTGTGGTTAATCAGACCGTGGAATAAATTAAAAGTAAGAAAGAGATTAATCCAAAGGGAAAATCAGGAAGTGTTTTAATCCGCTAAATTACTGCACTTTAATCTGAATCAGCAATTCTTAACTCTAACACAAATCTCAATTCAGAGCAAGTTTCATATATATATGATTCAAAAGTCAGGTTACATAGGGCTTTTCTATTTCTTTGCGGGTAAATGAGTTATGAGATGTTATCGAAGGAGGAGCGCATTGATGTGATATTCCTAGTTGGCTGCACAAGTGCATTGCCGTTAACGGTGGCCATATCGAACATGTGATGTGACTATTCCCCTGTATCATTACATAATACAGTATTTCCTTATGTAACCTGACTTTTGAATCACCCTGTATATATAAAACGCGTACTCAGTTCGTAAAGTATGGTGTACTCTTTAACCTTTCGGCTAAGTACATTTAGTTACATACCTGTTCCGTATTGATTTATAGGTGTAGACCGTAGAAAATACGCACAGACAGACACACACACACACACACACACACACACACACACACGCACACGTGTATATATAATGGGTAATATTTAATTCATATTATATGAATTGTCGTCAGTGAATGTGGTAATAAAAAAATTTCAAGGTATTTACTGGCTTTTAGTGGACAGTATAGAAATCCCTTGATTTATGAGACACAAGTGTTACCTTGCTACGCAAAAATTCTTAATAGCAAGTTAACATAATAAGAAAAATTATTATTGCAAATTAGGAAGGTTATATATATATATATATATATATTATATATATATATATAGCATTTTATTAAAGTAAAATATATATTACTTGTTTCAACAAATTTTGATCTGTTCTACTTTGAACAGAAGAGAAGGGTTCTAAAATCGACCTTGACGAGCTCCTACGAGCCCAATTTCAAGGTCACTGTGGCTTTGGCCTCTTTTTTTTCCCTCTAGTAATAACTTCCTAGTTACACACACACACACACACACACGCTTAGATTTAATATGGTTTTCAGCTTGTTTTTTATGTTTTTGCAGCAGTGAAGCGCCTCTGTGTTGTAAATGTTTAATTATAATGAAATTAATAATATAAGCGTATATGTATATATATATATATATATATATATATATATATATATATATATACACGCCTATATTATTCATTTAATTAACGTAAATAACGTAAAAAACTATATATATATATGAAGAGTAAGCTTGAGTACGAGATTTGTCTGGAATTCCAAAGAAAGAACATATCCCGATTTCATTCCTTTTCTGTAGATTAAATCCAAAGAACACACACACACACACACAGAGAGAGAGAGAGAGAGAGAGAGAGAGAGAGAGAGAGAGAGAGAGAGAGAGAGAGAGAGAGAGAGAGAGAGAGAGAGAGAGAGAGAGAGATGCGACGTGTTTTTATGAGGTTCGGGATTTTTTCACAAAAGAAACATCGACCTTTCAAAAATTCGGTTTTTCTTTTTTGAAGTGTTACTCAAAAATAATTTTATTTAAAAAATAAACCAAAAAGTGGTGAACAAAGGAAGAACCTTCTTTTGCCATATTGAAACGATCTTATTAATTCATATTATCGAATATTAACAGCAATTACTATGATTAATTTTTAGTATACTTTATGAAGACCTCTGAAATTATATTCACAAATATGATTTAATTAAATATCTAATAAACTGCCAACCTCAAAAGGATTAAATATGGAGTATGTTTACACGGAATCTAAGATGACTATTTTTAATATAATTTGTTAAATTCCATTTAACAAACTATATTAAAAATAATCATATTAAGTTCTGTACACTACACACACACACACACACACACACACACACACACACACACACTACAAATCATGCAGAAAAACTCCTTTAGTCATTTGCTACGACAATAGTAACTTTAGTTGATGGTGATTAATTTATTATTGTAATTTCTAACGTATTAATTACATATCAATAAGGGCTTCTTAAAGGGGAAGACATGCAGTTAGAGAGTTCAGAAGAGCAGTGTCCGTTATAATAGCGTTAGCAAAGAGAGAGTGAGGCAACATTGCGGCGAAGAGAGAGACTGAAGACAGTGAGTAAGAGGCGGGTAATTGATGAGACGAAAAGCCTTTGATTCCATCCACTCAAATAGAACTGTGTACATTGGGCCACCCTGCGCATGAGAAGCGTACTTCATACAGGGTACTTCATACAGGTACTTCATACAGGGGCGCCAACTGAGTAGACGTGAAGAAAATGTGGATTCGGAACGGTACACCAACCTATTAGAAACTGTTTTAGGAAGAATGTACACATCTTTCACAGGAAAGACGACGAGAAAAGGAAACGACAAGAATGTTAAGAGAAGAGAAAGGATTGATTGTGCATTGCTGAAGATAAAGGGATAGTCGTGTGGAAGGGTGTGACAAGTAGACAAATGAAGGAATTGAGTTTTTGAGGCATTGAAAGCTACAAGGTTTTTTCTGCCGCAATCAGAGATAGTAGAAATGTCAGAAGTCAGGTGCACCATAACCGTCGTACGCGAATCATAGAGTGACTGTTGAGAGTGATGCTTTGTGAACCGGGTGGAAAAGTGAAGGGTGGAATCATCGGCATGGGAGTGAATAGGACAGAACGTGCGACTTAATAGATCATTAATAAATAAAAGGAAAAGAGTGGATGACAGGACAGAGCCCTGAGGAACACCGCTATTAATAACTTTAGAAAAATAATGGCCATCTATAACCACGGCTATAGATAGGTCCGAAAGGACATTAGAGATAAAGGCACAGATAGAAGGATAAGAACCGAAGGAGGGCAGTTTGGAAATGAAGGATTTGTGTCAGACTCTATCAAAAGTTTTAGATATGTCTAACGCAGTTGCAAAGGTTTCACCGAAATCCTGAAAAGAAGATGACCAAGAATCAGAGAGATATACAAGAAGATCGCCACTTGAACGTCTTACGGAATCCATACTGACGATCTGAAATAAGATTGTGAAAAGAGAGGTGTTTAAGAATCTTCTTATTAACCCATTAAAAACGGATTTTTCTGGTAGAAAAACCTACCAGTGGTCCTTAACCTCTTAACGACCGAAGTTTTTGTAGGGTTAAGTTATGAGTGCGTGTACTGTATTGGAAACGGTACATATTCGACCCAGTAGTGGTCCAAAAGAGGTTAATGAGTTAAGGATAGATTTAAAAACTTTAGAAAGGAAAGAAATCAAAGCAATTGAACGATAGTTTGAGGTTTGAGAGGGGTCACCCTTCTTTGGAACAGTCTGAATGAAGGCGAACTTTCAACATGAAGGAAAAGTACCAGATAAAAACAAATGCGAAAGACCGTACGCCTTCTTAGAATTGAGCCCAGATATGACAGAAAAAATATATTTCGAAGAGATTCTAATAATTTCAGACTTAATTAAGTTCGAGGAGGGAGGCGATGAAGGAACAGCACCGAAATCGTCCAGGGTTGAGTTGGAGGCAAAAGTTTGAGCGAAGAGTTCAGCTTTGTTAGGAGAAGAGACGGCATCTGAGCCATCAGAATGGAAAAGAGGAGGGAAAGAAGTAAAGTTGTTGGAGAGGTTTTTTGCCTAGGTACCAGAGAGAGCGAGAAGAATTAGAATTAGATAGGTTTTCACATTTTTGTCGGATGAAGAAATTTTTGGCGAGTCGAAGAACAGCTTTTGCATGATTCTGGGCAGAAATATAAGCTAAGTGAGAGTCAGAAGTTGGATGGTGACCATACCTTCTGAAAGCCTCCTCTCTGTTGCGGATAATATTAGAACGAACAAAGTTAAACCAAGTTTTTTTGCATTGGCAATAGGAAAAAAATATGGACTGTACTCCTCCATGCCCAAGAGAATCCTCCGTTATGCGCTCAGCGCACCCGGAGGTAGGGTTTCTCGTTTTCAGTTTTCACTATCAGGTTTTCCGGGAGAAAATCGGTCATCGTCCCGGGATCCCAGGATTTCCCGGTTTATAAAAAATAATGATAATTAATAAAATCTTAAAATGTTTAAGCATTAGATAAAGCTAGATTAGTTAGTTAATATTGAATATAAATCTATAAATATTTTAACACAATAATTATAAATTTATAAATATAATAAAGGATAGAGCCTAGGCCGAGTTCCAAACACTGCACAAACATAAATACAGTATATAGCCTAGGCGGCTATGCCTACAATGCTAATTTGCAGCTTTGCACTTCAACAAAACTAAATTATATTATAGTGTAATTTATACGAACACAACACCTTTTATATACTTCTAACTAATTTTTAGTAAAAAAAATCTCAACAGCAAAAGGTGAGCCACTGAATTGAAAATAATAATGGAAATTAAAATCCACTAAAACACAAAATGTTCGATTCAGGGAAATCAAATGACTGACTTTCAGTCGGAGTCAATCATCAAAAATACCAGTCATATTAAACATGCACGACATCATACAGGGCATATTATAGGCATTATTCCGCCCAAGATCCCCGGATCCCAGTTGAAAAACCCTACCCGGAGGGTCCCCCACCCCCCCGGCCACGAAAGCAGTAATCATTCCATGTGAAATCAAAGAAGCACTGCCTAAGGGCCTCCCTTATTGCTCCCAAAATATTAAAAATGTGGAAGAGAAATGAAAATATTAGATATCCTCCAGAGTCTAGACTCAGCCTCACTCACTCACTGGCCTCTAGAGTCTAGGGCAGACCCGGCAGAGATCACGAACAGGGGATCCACGGTATGGATTCGGATCGCCGACAATAAACCGACACAGCACGATTATTGGATTTACTTTAAAATATAGAAAGAAGTTGACATTTCGAAAGAATAAAACTAAGTTTATTTTATTCTTTTTTAAAGTTTAAATTTAAGTTTTCATTCGGGATATTAAAAATGGTTATTTTACGTTGATTTCGAGAAAATAATGTCGGCCATATTACGTAGACACTCCGAAATAAAAAGTAGTGCGAGTAGCCGACTTTGGTAAATAATTAGAGAGACACCTATTGAATCGCAGAGAAGATTAATTGGTATTTAATGAAATCTTATTTTATTGCTCTAATGCCATTATATTTTTCTCTTTTGGGACATCTCAAGTCAGTGGCTTACTTTTCACGACCATGTATGTAATTCCAACATATAATTCATTAAAATAAATATCTTATGAGTAAGGACTTTTGTTACACCCTGTATATCGTGATACATAATAATAATGAATTTTTTTTTAATTTAAAATGTCTCGTGATTTCAATGAAAGATTTGTATGCAAATTAGCCCGGAAGGATAAGTAACGCAAGACACAAGGTCAGATTAAATAGGGGTGAAGCCAAGGTCAGATTACTGTAGTGTAGTAGGTGTATAGTGAGTCAAAATTCCCTACTGAGGTCTTAATTTCGAAGATCCATATTAGTAATAAGTAATGGCTGATGGCAACAAATACACATTATATAGAAGATGGGGTTTAACCCGTTCTCCTACACGTGTACAAGGATTAAGCCAGAGACGTGTTAATAAAAAGTAAAAATACATAAAAAGAGCTTATCAGTAGATATTTTTTACCCACTCTGTATATGCACTCTACGATGTTGTCGTCGAGAGAGAGAGAGAGAGACTAACTAGGTTATCCATAATTGAGGGGCGGTCTATGTTCACGGATAACCCAATTTCACGGTTAACTCAATATACCTCGTTGGTGGGTGGGTAGTACAGCCGCTGCTACCCGCCACCACTGACTAGCTTCTCTCCTCCCGCGACACCATACACAGTATTATTACAGTGTAATATACACTTAAGTAGTTTGTGTTCACCATAAAACGAAGCCACAAGTGCACATGTGTATTTATGAAGCTTAGAGACACTGAATGAGGCGCGATATGGTGGGCTGGCGGGAGACTAGCCGCGGATGTAAACACCACGTCAAATCACGGTTATCTCGATGTTATGATCACGGATAAGTGCACAATGATCACAATTAGTAAAAACGGTTAACTCGATCTACGGTTGAGTCAATCACGAAGAACCGCGTGAGTAATATATATTATATATATGATAGACTATATATATTTTTTTTTTATTGGGGTTGTTTAACCTCCTTCGCAACAGCTAAGGTCATATGACGGAGGGGACCTACAGTTTTACGTGGGGTCCGGAACCACGGGTCGCTACATAATCTGGGCACGGAGGACGGTCTCCCATCCAACTACTACCCAGACCCAATGTCGCTTAACTTCGCTGATCTCCGGGAAGCGGTGTTACGACATTGGCCACGACGTAGCCCATATATATATAATATATACATATATATATGTCCCAATACGTATATCGGCCATTTTACTGCTTCGTATAATGGTGATTTGTTTGTTCGTAAAGAAAGGGTGAAACGGTTTGACGACTGTAAAATCGTGTTTGAGTTTCATTTTACTGCTCTCTCTCTCTCTCTCTCTCTCTCTCTCTCTCTCTCTGTTTAGTGCATGAAACATGTAACGGAAGCGTCGTACGCATAACTGTTACGTTTCGCCGTTAGTAATGCTCTTTTCTTGCCGGCAATTACAATATATTTCGAAGAACGCGGGTTCAGTTTATATATATATATATATATAAAATCACTTATTATTATTGTATTTTAATGGGTTTTACGATACATGCAAGCGAAAATAACTGTACTTATAAATACTGTAAGTAGCCTCGCTAAAACTGTTTTACTTGACTTATTTATCATTTTTGTAATATATATACACAGTATATATATATATATATAAAATCTCGTACTGGGTGCCGCCTTTAGGTTAAGGTTTTTAAGTTAAACACTTCCTTATTTTGTATCAATGTATTATTAAATCTTGTGAATTTTGTATTTGTTAAGTGACTCACTGTAAATCGTGGAGTAACAAAGTAAGTGAAAGAGTGTAATTTCATTATCGTTATTACAACTGCACAATTGATTTGTTAATTTAAAATTTGTTTATAACAACGTCTCAGTATTCGTAACTTGGGTTACGTCGCGGGTAATGTCGTAACACAACTTAAACGAAGTTGGATCTTGATAAGTGGTGTTTCAAAGAACTTTTTTTTTACATATTTAACGCGTTTTTTTACATTTTGAAAATGTAGAGTCGGAGGAGAAGAAAAAGAATGTATGAAGAGAACGAGTGAAGTGTAAACAGATAAGTGCGGTAGAAGAAACGGAAAGTAATTAATGAATGTAGAAGGAGTGTGAATGAGAATTATGTAGAGACTAAAAATTTGTTTTAGAAGGAAATGCGGAAGTGCAGAAATGAAACTAAGAAAGAAAGTTTGAGAGTAAAAATGAAAATGGAAGAATGATCGCAGTGGATGCGGGTCTACGGAATAGATGGAAGGAATATTTCGAGAGTTTGATGGGTGGAAGAGATGAGAGGAGTGCAAATATAAATATGATGAGATTTGGTAGTGTGAGGAGGACATGTGACAGAATGCTTGAGAATATAACCATGATTGAAGTGGAAGCTGTAGTTGTGGATAGGATATACGTATGGGGAAATGATTAAGTCTGGATAATTGAAAAGGTTGGAGTGGTTGTGATGCATACGTCAGAGTACATGGACAAATGAGAGTGACTGAAGACTGGAAGAAAACAATAATTGTTCCACTGTACAAATGGAAGGTGAAAGAGGTGAATGTATGAACTACAGAGGTATAAGTTGTTGAGAGTGGTGGGGAAGGTTTATGGTAGGATAGTGATAGAACGAGTTTGGTGGTATTACAGAATGCTTGGTGAGCAAAGAGGGTTCCGAGGTGGAAGAGACTGTGTGGATCAAGTGTTTGAGGAAACATGTGAAAAGGATTACCAAGTATGCATGACTTTTATGGATCTTCAGAAAGCGTATGACAGAGTAAATAGCGTCTGTGGCAAGTCTTCAGTATATATGGGGTTGGTGGTAGGCTCATGAATGCGGTGAAGCGTTTTTATGGTAGAAGTAGTGCATGTTTGAGGGTAAATAAAGAACAAAGTGATTAGTTTGATATAAGTGTTGGTGCGCGTCAAGGATATGTGATGTCTCCATGGCTGTTCAATCTGTTTATGGATGGAGTGATGGAGAGGTAAAAGTATGTAAAACGTGTATTAGTTGTTGCATGGGGAACCGTCCTCTGCCTCCAGACTATGTAGCGTCCGTAGTTTGGATCCCACGTGAAGGTTGTATAGGTCACTTCCATCATATGACCTTAGATATTACGAAGGCGGTTAAAAAAAAAATTAAAATATCAAAACAAATTATAAGTAACTTTATTTTGTTGCGCACACCCTCAAGGTTAAATCTGTACAGTATATTTTCTTCACATTCTCCACGAACCAAATTTATCAAAGTTCCGTACATCATGCCCGCGAAAGCACACCTTCAGGGAATATATCCTTGCTTTTCATACCCGAACTAACTGTCAGGATTGTCCGCTGACTTCGCCGGTACGACTTCATAATGAGTTAGAAAAGTACAGACCGCGGACATCTTCATCCCTTTTCCTAAGAAGACGTAGGAACCCTTTGCTTCCTGAAAAACATAATGAGTAATGAAACCAAATGTAGTTGGAAAAGTGAATTCCGGAAATAGTGACAGACTTTTTATTTTTTAAGACATGTGGTGTTCTCCATTGAATCTATTGAAGGTCGAATGTAGGTGTGGAAAATCCTTCCATCCTCAGTATGGGGTCTTCATCAGCCCACTGTGAAAAATTATGTGAATCGATTTTGTGGTGTTGGTGAGAATTTGGTAGAGGGACCTTAAATTACGTTACATACGTAAAATCTGCTGGAGGGAGGGAAGGAGAGGGAAATTGTACGTCCACTAAACACCACTTTGACATCTTTCAACTTTATTATAATTTTATGTTTGAAGATGAAGCTCCACGTCACACCTCGATTAGTTATAACTACAAAATGAAACAGAAGCTAGGACATTAAGCTTCTTTCATGGGTACCTCAAAGCCCTTGATGAACACGCGTGAGGGTATCTAGATTTGAAGGTATATACACAAACGTATCGTGCACGCCCCTCCAGGAAAGAACCTACCTCTCACTTCGACATGATGACTCAACCTTAACGAAGAAGGTATTCAAAATCTTATACAGTAGATTCTGTGTGTGTATAGATTAATTAATTCAACTAATATCGGTAATTTGATGGATCAATTTTGGTTCCATATAGGTAAAGGGTGTCCCAAAGGTTGAGGACGTTTGAATTAACCCTTTAACGCCGAACGTTTTTGTAGGGTTAATTCTAAAACGTGTATTTGAAACAGTACGTATTCGACCCAGTCGGCGTTAGAGGGTTAAAAACTGTAATTTCTACAATATTCGGTTGATAGCAACTCGCTACGCTTTAATTTTCAAACTCGGAAGTTTTATCTTTCGAGCGGTATAAAGGATATTTCACCACACTTCAATATCTTTCTCATTTCAACAAATAATCACGACAAAGCGCCGATAAAAATCTGGAAAACGCCAGTAGGAGATGGGAACGTATGAAGCACACAACAAATAAGTCAAAAACCAAACTTACAGCGAGTGCGGACTTTATTTTATAAGAGTTTAAAATGTACGCCTTAAATGAGAAGTCTTTAATACTTAGGTCTACATCATATACTGGAAGTGTCTCCAGTGAGTGACGGTGACGGTCCAAAGCTGGGCACTTGCGGTTTTTTTTTGCGGTACTGCGGTACTACCGCACTACCAAACCGGTACCGCATAACGCAGTACCGCAAAAAATGCGGTAGCGGTACTGCTGTACTTTCAGCGATCCTTTGCGGTACTGCGTTATGCGGTACCGGTTTGGTAGTGCGGTAGTACCGCAGTACCGCAGTACCGCAAAAAAAAACCGCAAGTGCCCAGCTTTGGCCCGTCACCGTCACTCTCCACCACTCTTTTGGATGCCTTAGCTAAATATATTAATATCTGTTATTTTTAATTGCGTGGTTCATCCTACGTTAACAACGAGGGTTATATGACAAGGGAACCTACAGCTTCACAAAGAGTCTGAACCACGAGTTATTACATTGTTTGAAGGTTCAGGACAGTCACCCATCCAACTTCTACCCGGACCTAACGTTGCTTAACTTTGTTGATCTTATGAGAAGTGATGTAACGACGTGGCTACGACGTAGCCCCAGGTTAGCACATGTTCGCGTTCTCACTGTAGAGTTTCCTGCCTTACACCAATATAAGAAGTGCAAGGTTAAGAATCGTTCATTGGTTGGTCCTGGCAATTGCCACACGTTTCGGGGTTACCAAGCATGTGCGACGACGTAGAAGTTCTGTGTCAGCAAGCATGATGTCAAATACTACCGGCGTTTCCCAGATATTTTATCGCGGTCTCTTCGTGACTATTTATTAAAACGAGGCAAATATCCAAGTGTGGTGAAATGTCATGTATATCACTCGAAAGAATACAAAAACTTCAGTCTTTAAAAGAAAAGGTCAAACCAATAACTACAAGCGTAATATTCATGAAGTTATGCTTTATATATATATATATATATATATATATATATATATATATATATATATATATAGCCCTGAATCATTCTTTGGCTATTTTTATAATAAATTGTGAATCACCTGTTTAACATAAATACGACAATCCTTGTGTTAATAGAATTCTTTCTTTTCCTAACATTATCAGTCGATATTTCATTACTTTTTACTCTTTTGGCTGCAATGACTCGCAATAAGAAGAGGGTAAACAACTTAAGTAATGAAACCGAATGAAAATGCTAACACATATTTACAGTAAATAAAACTGTAAAATAATTTATATCCGTTAATAAATGAATAAACACACACACACACACACACACACACACACACACACATATATATAATATATATATATATATATATATATATATATATATATATTAGTGGTGGACCGGATGTCAGTTTTTCCACATCTGCGGATGCGGATCTTTAATTTCAATATCCGCGGATGCGGATGCTGATGCGGGTATTTAGTTAATCTATGAATATATGACATAATTTTTTAAATTTCGTGATATTACTATTATGGCAGGCAATGTATAAGAATTAAAATTAATATTAATGTTTTCATTATGATAAAAATAATAACTTTCTCAAGAGTTTCAGCCACAGAAAATTGAATGAAACAAGTTTCATTCAATTTTCTGTGTTACCAGCTATTTATATTTTGAGGTTTATATATTTGTTTGTTCATTAATAATTAATACTTTACATGAAATGTGCCTGACTGGGCCTTATAAGCTACTTTATAAGCTAATTTAATTGTAAATTGCATAATTTATTAGAGGTAATATCCGCATAACATCCGCAGTCAGAAGTGCGGATGCGGGTGTTAAAAATGAAGCGGATATCCGGTCCACCACTAATATATATACTGAAAGTGTAGACAAAAAAGCTAAAATAGTTAATAAGCAAAATAGTATCGAATTCTTTTTGACACAAGTCTCATGAAGGGTTGCACAGGATGCTCCATGATGCAGAGACAAAATGAGTTATTGCACCACTGGCATGGTCAGAAGTTTATTAATGTTTAATCAAAGTTTCCTGAAGAGCTGTGATCGATATGCAAGGTCTCTTCGTTTCTTCAGCTGATGATCAAGGTGCTCCAATACACGTTCACTAGTTTTCATATCAGGACTCGCGTGTAGGTGGTCAGGGTGAACCTGCAGCCCCTTTTGTATCTTTCATCGACTAGTATAATAGGTGTTACGTGTACTGTATCCAATTTCCAGTGTTGATTAACGAGAGCTGCTTCTTGAGAATGGATATGTAATTAGCAAGAATCAAGACTCCTCTCAATCAATATTAGAAGTAAAATTTTCCAGCGTTCCAAATCGCCATCTTTGCCAGTAGTATTAAAACCGCCATGTTGAACCATGGACTTGAACAGGACTCTCGAAATGATTGAGTAACTATCCACCATACCCAGTTCCTTCCACTTGACGTCAAGTGATTAAAGTTAGGTTTCTCCTGGAACTGAGCAAACCTCCAAAATGTCATAGGTCTATGTATCACCTGCTTGGCTCATTTTAATCCTCGCTTAACATCGGCGGCTATGAGCAGGGATTTTCTTCAGAACATACGTTTCTTGTATCAAAGTTTTTTGCAAATAATGATGAATTGTTCCTTGTCTCAAATTGACATTATTTGCGATGTGTACAAGCTTTGTGCGTGAATCGGACCTCGGCTAACGAGCAATCTCTTTGTGGCTATTCTGTGGCCACTGATGGCCCACCCGGTCCGTGATTAGATTCCTACTTATTTGTTTAATGAAAATTTCTAATGACGTTATGAACTGCGCCATTTGCGACCGAGAAATTCGGGCTATCCGCCTCTCGCTTTGACTATACATGTTGATTAATCGTCTAGTGACGTGACCAGGGACGAATAAAGGGTGATATATCACGAACACCAAATGTACGAGGCATCTTTCACGATATACAAACTCTTTTCGACAATCTGTGATTTAAGCACAAGCGGGACTCGCATGTGAAATCGGTTATTCTTATATTTTATATTGGGCACATTTTGTATAATGACCGACGAGAGAGAGAGAGAGAGAGAGAGAGAGAGAGAGAGAGAGAGAGAGAGAGAGAGAGAGAGAGAGAGAGAGAGAGAGCATATTCGTAATGACATTCGTACAATGCAAATAATTATATTTCATTATGACGTTTGCCTTTCTTCATAGAATAACTCTATTATAAAGAAATGAATAAATAATTCCACTTAGTTAATGATTTAAATTACATGTAATTACTTTAATGTATTTGATATTTACTCTCGAAATATGAAGTTCTCAAATTATATATTTATTCATTGTTTCCATTCTCTTTCATCAGATTTTACACGCTTATTTGTTCAAGTTATCCTTCGTTATGATGGATTGTTGCAATAATATAATAATATATATATATATATATATGGGCCTTATCTCCTGCTGTAATAAAGCTTATCGTTATCATCATCATTATTATTAGTACAGATATGTAGAAGTTTCCAGACAACGATATTATACAAAAACTACCTGGGAACTTTAAGATTAGATATACGTGTGTGTGTGTGTGTGTGGTGTGTGTGTGTTCTTAAGTTATTTATTTTCCTTGCTAATTGTTTAATTACATATTTCCCCGTCATTTTCCTAATTTTTTTTCGCATCGCTCACACGAAGGTCAGTGAAAATAGGAAGTGTCTTTGATTCTACGACATTGAAGGACACCTCCCGTTCAGGCTATTCCAAACTCAGAAATAATATGCTGTTTGATTCCTATCGTGAGAGAAGTAACATGTAGCCCGGGACCCCTTAGATAGGCCCTTAGGGGGCTCCTAGGCTACTGAGCTTAGTTGCGACGCTAGTATAGTAGTGGACTCTTCCCTCCACCTCCTTCGTATGTTTAAGTTGCATTCTAGAAGGCTTAAGAAAGATTTATGTTGGGTTTTTGTTTGAGGATTTGTGAAAGATTTTATTACAGAAATGATCGTTTGCGACTTTCTTTCCGCAAAATTCAAACCCGTTCGGTCACAAACGTTGTTGATGGCCGTGTTCTCAAATTACAAAAATTCTCGTAAGAAAAGTGATGCAAATATTTTATCTTTAAAATTGGATATTAAACGAGTAAATTAAAAATAGTAAAGATTATTAACGTGAAAATACGGAGTGAAGACCATAGGAACAAACCATTTGCCATTAAGCAGCTTTTCGAAAGGTGAGTGTCTATATATATATATTGTATTAATATATATGTATTAATATATAAGATCACGTGTTATTTTGTGATTTTAGTGCATGTATATATATATATATATATATAAATCCACATTTATATCATTATAATGTATTTACCCGATGTAAAATGCGATTAATCATATTTGGACATTTGTTTTTTTATTAATTAAAGTTATATTTTTGTATGAGGAAGTTAGTTTCGAGGAAAAGTAGGAATCTCAATAGAAATCTGTCCTTTATGGATAATAAAATCACGACTTTGGGAATAGTGAGACCCTTTAATCTAGAACTTCGTTAATTCGTTTGTACTCTGAATGAACGTTCACCATTAAGTGATTCCATCGCTTTTGACTGCATGTGGTACCCTTAAAGATATTTATGAACGTGAAACGGATCTGTTATTGCAAATATCAGTTGTGTAACAAAGACACTTATTTGTACTCTGTAAAATCCTTCGTATTAAAATTGATGGAATTATGCTGAAGTTGAACACTTTCTTTTTCACTTCAGATAAAATGGGGAATTTTAGACAGTCATTAACTAAATCAGCGATTAGATATATACCTTATACGTATCATAATGCCTTTCAGGGACAGTGTGGTGTGTGTGTGTGTGTATGTGTGTTGTGTTATGCAGGGATTCGATTCATGTTAATGAATCAACCATACGAGTGAAGCGGGACGGATTTTTTCTAGACCAGGAAATGATAACTACTTCATTCATACTCGACAATTATATTTAACCTTTTCCAGAGTGAACGCGATTAATTGTCGATTCTAAAAGACAAAACTACGTCTTTCCTTCAATGTATAAAAATGTATTTATATTATGTGGGTCTCGAAATGCCTTAAAAAAAAAAAAAAGTTTATAGGAAATTCATTTCGAATCCATCCAATTTCGCAAAAGGAGAGGAAAAAGTTAGAAAAAAAAAAGATCATTTGGGAATTAGATAAATTAAGCGTTATTTTTCTGTTTTCAAAATAGATTTATTATTCGCTTCCTCCTTCAAAACTATTCAATAGAAAAGTGGGAAAATATTTTTTGAGAAAAGGGTAAATTTAATGTTGAGGGTTCCATCGACGGTAAAAAGGTTTATACAGATTGCTTTTATAGGGCGGCTTTCGCAGACTGAATAACTGAATACTGATTCTAACTTGAACCGAAATTTTCTGTATGTCGATATTCCGTTCGAATTTCTCTCAAATTCTGTCGGTTTGGGTCGACGACATTCTCCAGTTTGGATTATAATTAGAATTGGCAGAAAGCCACAGGTTGCCGGTCCGAATGGCCTTTTCACCGATCCCCTCCCCCCCTCCCACCATTTTTTCTCTAGGTTTTTTGTTTACACCATTGTTCCAAAATGGCGACCCTCCGCTTCAAGAGATGTTTACGAGGAGAACGAATGAATGGAACTTTTAATAAATACAGCGATGAAGTGTGAAGGAGATTAAAGATACACGCATACGGTGGAGGTTCGAATCAAATTGAAATGGAGTGCGATAACGAAGAGAGGTAAAGAAGAGAAAGAGGTTTCACTGAAACCTCGAGTGTGTTTAACAGATAAAAGGAACAAAAAAAAAAAAAAGCAGGATGAAATGCGCTTTAAAAATAGAGACGAAAGACACCTTCTTTAAAACAAATTGGCTGCACCAATTTCATCATTTCTTTTTCTATATTTTCAATCCACTCCAGATAAAAAATATTTGGTATAAATTTTACCTAAAAGTTGGGATCACCTGAAGATCAGGGCCCCCAGCCTTCTTTAGTTAGCTTTATAAGGCTAACTGACGAAAATATCACGACTTAACCAATCGTCAAGGGCGTACATTTGACCTAACGATTGGTTAGGTTAGGTCGTGATATTTTCGTTAGATAGACTTATAAGGCTAACTAAAGAAGGTTAGGGGCCCTAATCTCAGGTGATCCAAAAGTTGAATATATAATTGGTTTTTACTAAAACTGAGTCGAATTAAGTTGAAAATGAAACGATGGGTTAAATTTTTGAACCTCATTATTAATTAATATTTAACTATACTCTTATTTACTAATGAAATGGGTAGAAATTTGAACAAAGGTTGTACTTTTCAACAAAAATTGGTAAAACATAAATTTTAAGTTATTTTTACTTTGCTAAAACGATACATAAAATTTCAATTCATTTCTTTAATAATTAACTATATTGATCAATCAGATCAATAATAATCTTTATCTTTTTTATTAGTGAAATACGTGTGATCATTATTGTTACTATTTAACCCTTTAGCGTCCAGTGTCACTTCACTCATTTTTGTTCTGGGTAACGCCAGACAATTTTATTCACTCTCTGAAAAGACCTCCGAGCAGTAAAGGACTAACTAAACTTTATACAACATATTTTAGTTGAAAGAATAATATCTTCACTGTCTCCCTCTTACATTCGACTACAACAATAGCTTTACGCTTTTATATTTCAATATTGAAATAAAAGTGCAAAGGTATTTTTGAAGTTGACTGTATACATTGTAGCCTAAAAAATTTGTATTTATAATTTGAGTGTTAAAGGTCTTTTTCTTTATCTAAGATTATATATATATATATATATATATATATATATATATATATAGAGAGAGAGAGAGAGAATATGTTTTATTCAACCAATTTTCAAATTTTATCGATCTCCCGTCCCGACTGTCGAAAATTTGGGTAATTTTGATACCAGAAGCAACAAAAATTTAAGACCCAGTTTATCTTTAAAGAAAATTATGAGAAATACTCAACACTTAAAGCTCGACAATAAAATGCGCATGCGCAAAAAAAAAAAAAAAAAAAAAAATGCACGCCATTTTTGACTTCTCATGATTTTCAATGTAACACTCCCGCATGAATGAACTCCGCGGAATTCGCAGTGTCACAAATAAGTTATTAGAATTGATGATCCCACCAGTCACCACACCTTTAAATATTCGATATGTCATAAATGAATAATTGAAAAGTCATTATTCAAACTGTAATAATTACTGGAAAGGTGAATTATTGATGTTAGGATTATTTTTTGGTCTCAACAGTGTTGAATTTAAAATTTAAAACTACCATCAAATACAAATAGAATAATTTATTTTTAATTTAAATACCGTTAACTAAATTTTGTACCACATACTTGAATACTTGAACACTTGAATTTCAGTCAAGGACAATTTGTACTTAACGCGGGAGTCCAGTTTACCTTTGAAAGTTGTATTACTGTTTGGTAATTCGAAGTAATGTTGCAATTTTAACTACTTTTTGGATCGGAGCTTATTTACTCAAAAGGCTGTGTAGAAAACTACCCAAAATGGGCCAAAATAAATGAGTAAGTGATTTATCCTATATAAGGGAGGAATAGCAAAAATACAAGACATTGGGCTGGTTAAGACAATGAGTTGCCGATCGGAAGGGCGTGAGATAGAGTCTGGGTGAGGACTTTATAATTTCAGACTTTTTGGCGAGTCAAAACTAAGGTTTAGGGGGGAGCTAAGGTTTCATATATATATATATATATATATATATATATATATAATATACACTTCCACTTAAACTATGAATGCATCGGTGATTAAATATATATATATGCTACAAATTCTTCACCTAAATTTATATACCATAAAAGGTATTTCTCCTATAAGGTAGCTGAATCACTAAATGTAAATTATAGTTCACATGATGGATGGTTAGATTAAAATGATTTCAGTCGCTGACTGTATGTCTCGAAAAGAAAAAAAATTTGCGACATTTTTTTGTGACATTGGTCCTTCCTTTGACGATCATTCTTGATGATTTAGACAGACGCTCAACCTCCACTTCAGCTCAAACCTATTTTATTAAACATGTCCTTCACTTATTGGACCCCTCATCCGACTCTCCTCTCTCTCTCTCTCTCTCTCTCTCTCTCTCTCTCTCTCTCTCTCTATTTTCATTTGCTTTTCCTACTTTTTTTTCTGTCTGCTTCCTTCTTGGGCTAGCTTAGAGTGGATCTTATGGTCAATGCTATCCTGTAACTCTTCCCGAAAGAAGAAAAATGTGGCGTTATAAATCCGTAGGTAAGGGTTGGTGGATAGGGCAAAATGGACCCATGCACATTTCGTCGATAGGACAATCTCTCGACATTCTTATTAATTTAACCTAACCTTTCTGGACTTAGTTTAAATTAACCAGTGGTGGGCACCGTTAACCAAAAAGTTAACTTCGATAACGATAATCCGTTAACCCCAATTTTTAACTCCGATAACGATAATCCGATAATTTTACTACAATTTAACGGAAGTTAACAATAATCCGTTAACGATAACTTTTTCTTTACTAACATTTAAAAAAATCAAGGAAAAAGCTTTAAAACCCATAGAAAATGTTTATTTATGCAAAATCCAACAATAAATAGGTATTTAACTGTATTTTTATCAAGTTTTGCAACTTTTTTGCTTAATAACTTTTTTTTTTATTTTTAATAAAAAATGTACTGATTACGTTTTGAAACCCTTGTAACCACTAACCATTAACTAAATTTTAATTTACCAGAGAATTATTATGGCGGGAACTGAAAGGTCAAATTAAATTTTAGGCACATTTATTAAAGACTATGACACAATGTGCTGGTTGCCCTTCAGAAAGACCAACTTCTCAAAGTTAGGCCCAACTGCCAGTCTTGACCTCTTGGGCCTCAGAATGTCCTTGCCGAGAGAGAAGAGCCGTTCCACTGCGGCAGAGGACGGAATTGGCAGACTGAAGTTATGGCGGTTTGAATTCATTCGCGGAGCGGTGATCTTTCGTGAATGACTCCTCGCAGTTAACGTGTTAACAGACTTTAACAGACTAAATATCGAGTTATCGGAAGTTAACTGGTCCGATAACGATAAATGGAAATTAACTTCCGTTAATAGTCCGTTAAAAAAAGTTAACTTCGTTAATTAACTGTTATCGGATTAACGCTTTAGTGCCCAACACTGAAATTAACATATACTAACCTTACCTAACTTACTTTAACTTCACCTAACCCTCAGGACATCTGTCTACGAAATATCTTACGTCTGGCCGTTTAAAATGGTCTTAACTTTACTCCCGGGAGGCATCCCTCACTTGATTTCCAAAGTTAGTTTGTTCTCTGGAGGATTTTTTTTTTTTTGCGTGCTATGGTCATATTGTACGTAACTTTGGCAGACATTTAGGACTTTTAAGACTTTGATTTGGATAATGAAAGAATTAATGCCTTTTTGTGGCGTTTGGAAACAAACGCTCTGTTTTCTTGCTAATACTGTACGATAACAGTTAATTACAAACATATTTTCGTTTGTAAGTCTTTCACAAATTTGCAGTCGCAATTTTGAATTCGTGGCTGTAATTACCTATATACACACATACGGATAGTATAAAGTCGGTTAACTAAACTAAAATTTAATTTTATCTATACTTTCTTCGTCTGGTCAATTCGATCTTATTCTATTTCTACTTAATTCCAGTGAATTTGATATAATTCTGCCAAACCTAACTTGACTTACGTAAATTAACTAAACCTAATCTAACAGTAGGCTAACCGGGAACTAAATAGCAGTTTAGCTGAACGCATTTCACTTAATTCCAGTACGTTCGATTTATTCCAATGTGGCCGATTCCACTTTCAGTTCGACGTTATTCCAGCCCCAGTTTTTGGATTCGGCTCTATTCCATTCATTCGATTTAATTCCGTCCAACTTTGTTCCCTTCAACTTTATTCCACTCGCCCAACGCTACTCTCTCTCTCTCTCTCTCTCTCTCTCTCTGCATGGCGTAGTTATAGAGCTAGTTTATATATTCTCCTCTTTCCTGTAAAATTTCCTTGCTACTTTTCCGGGTCAAGATATTTTTTTCAACCTTTTTCCATACCCGCCTCAGGCTGGGAGGGAACGGAAGGTGGGGAGCGAGCCGAATGCTTTTCTATCCAGTTTTCTACTCTTGCTAGAATAGTTAAGAAAATTAACAGTTTAATAATAGGATCCTCATATATATATATATATATATAACGTAAAGAATGACGCTTGTATAGGAGATATTCCGCGCAAGACGAGAAAGAGAAAACAACAAATGAAAAAATGAAGTACCACCTGGGAATCGAACCCGGGATCTTCCGATTGCCGGTCAGACGCGATAACCACTACACCATGGACTTCACTCTTCCAAATGCCATAATTCCTCTACATACTCGCAGAAACCAATGCCCCAAGGGGGCACCTCCCGCATGCCGTAACATTATATACATTCAACTGCAAAGAACACGCAGTATAAATAACGTAAAGAACGACGCTTGTATAGGAGATATTCCGCGCAAGACGAGAAAGAGAAAACAACAAATGAAAAATGAAGTACCACCTGGGAATCGGAAGATCGGAAGATCCCGGGTTCGATTCCCAGGTGGTACTTCATTTTTTCATTTGTTGTTTTCTCTTTCTCGTCTTGCGCGGAATATCTCCTATACAAGCGTCGTTCTTTACGTTATTTATACTGCGTGTTCTTTGCAGTTGAATGTATATATATATATATTATATATATATATATATATATATATATATACACACTCTTATAAGCTTTATTCCTTAATGTCATTAAAAGACTTAAGATCTAATTACACATCGTTCTTGTTGTCCTTGAGTTCTAATTAGTTGTGTCTCAAGTTCGGCTCCCACGAGGTTTATTAAGCCCAAGCCCGACATCGATAAACCCTTTTTTACCCATTCACATTCCTTAAATCTGAAGGTTTGCTAATTTTTATGAAAATCCGAAGATTTTTAACAAGACTTTTATAGAGAATTTTATAGAGACTATTTAATATTTTTAATATACTGTAATATAATAACATTTACGATGTTACGCTGCCCTACTAATGAGGCTATTTCAAACGTCAGCCAAGGGTAACCAAAGATGCTTCGTGGTCTCTCTTTGTCCATAAATAATGTCGGAAGTGATGAGAAATTTAAAGAGATTTCAATAAACGACAAAAATGAACATAAAAGAAGAAATATGAACAAAGAGACGTTAATGAGATGAGGAGAAATTGCACTTTATCTGTTTCGTTGGCTTTTGAAAACAAATTAAACCTTTGCTGCAATTTCCGCCAGAGAGAGAGAGAGAGAGAGAGAGAGAGAGAGAGAGTTACAAGGAAAAGAAGTACCTCAAAAGGCCTTGCGGCCCATACCGAGGAGGTACCAATGGCAACGGGTGCCAGGGAAAATTTTGTGAAAGTTTATTTTTCTTTCAACTATCCTAGCAGTAGTAGAAAACTGGATAGAAAAGTAGAAGGCTCTCTCCCCACCCTCCGCTCCCTCCCTGCCAGAGGCAGGTACGGAAAAAGGTTGAAGAAAATACCTTGACCCTGGAAAAGTAGCCAAGGAAATTTTACAGGAAAGTGGAGAATATATAAATAGCTCTATATTTAGCTTGCTCACAGAGACACCGAGCAAGCGAACTCCTGCAGAGTTTTCTGAGGTTTTAATCTTAAACTATGAGTGTGTTCAGTACTTTGTCTAGCCTATTTTTAAACAGATTTACACTTTGACTGGAAACAACCTCTGAGGGAAGTTGGTTCCAGATATTAACTATTTTATAGGAAAAGAAATTTCCGCAGACTGAGGTCCTAAATGTCTTTACACACTCAAATAGTGTGCAAGATTTCGTCTAACCTTTTCTTGAACTGATCCACAGAGGAACTGTTCACAACTTCCGAAGGTAACCTGTTCCATGTGTCACAGATCTTATACGTAACGTAATTCCCACACACACTAGTCCTAAACCGTTTCAAATCCAACTTCCAACCATTGTTGCGAGTTGGGTTATCATTTAAACTAAACATACTTCTAAAATCGACATCGTTGAACCCTCGTAAGAGCTTGAAAACCTCGATCAGTTGACCGCGCAGCCTCCGAGTTTCAAGCGAAAACAAGTTCAGGGCGCGTAACCGTCGATTGTAGCCCATATGCCTAACGGAAGGGATCAACTTTGTGGCCCTCGCCTGCACTCGCTCCAGCCTCACAATATCTTTCCTGAGGTGGGCGACCAGAACTGCACAGCATACTCCAGGTGCGGCCGAACAAGGGAATTGTACAGTGAGAGCACAATCTCCTTGTTCCGAAACTGAAATTGCCTCCTGATATAACCCAATAGTTTCTGGGCTTTCTTTTCCACCTCTACACACTGTTTCGTAAAACTTAAGGTCGCTGCTAATTAGCACACCCAAGTCCTTTTCTAAATCAGTCACCTCGATATTACTGCCCAACATCGAGTAGTCCGACTTGGGATTGGCGTAGCCAATGTGCATCACTTTGCATTTACCCAAGTTAAACGGCATTTGCCATTTTTCGGACCACTCTCCTATCCTACCTAGGTCCGCACGCAGTTCCTCGATCGCTTCGGGCGTCCCAACATTGGCCCCAAGCTTGGTGTCATCAGCGAATTGGCGATCCGACTGACGATGCCACCGTCGATATCATTTATGTAAATGGTAAACAACAGCGGCCCAAAACGGAACCCTGAGGAACCCCACTAGTGACCGAGGCCCAACCCGAACTAGCCCCTTTAATTACCACCCTCTGCCGCCTATTCCTCAGCAAGTTTTCAATCCACCTACCTATTTCCCCACCGATACCCAGCGCGCGCACTTTCGCCATTAGCCGGCGGTGAGGTACCTTATCAAAGGCTTTCTGAAAGTCGAGATAAAGTATATCAATCGCCCTACTCTTATCGTACTCACTCAACATGACGTGGAAAAACTCGAGCAAGTTGGTGAGACACGACCTATGCCGTCGAAACCCATGTTGGGAGTCCCCAAGCAGCTTGTAGGAATCCAAATGGTCAACGATTCTATCAGCTATTATCCTTTCTAATAATTTACCTACAACTGAAGTGAGACTAATAGGACGATAGTTCCCTGGACTTCGTGATCCCCTTTCTTAAAGATAGGGGTCACGTTGGCCTCCCTCCAGTACCAGGCACCTGGCCCATCACCAACGATTTGTTGAAGACTGTAGCCAGGGGGGAGCCACCTGGTCGCGCACTTCTCGCAAAAACACTGGGGAGAAACTGGTCTGGACCAGGAGCCTTAAACGCGCTCAGTTTGTCTATTCTATGAGCAACGACTGTCGCGGTACATCTAACACTATCCAGGCCAGCACCTTCGTGCCTCACAGCTGGCTCGGGGATGACGCGGGTATCCCCTGGTGAACACTCCCGCAAAGTACTCATTAAGCACATTAGCGATGTCCGCGTCGGAGGTCCGCAGAACGCCGCTTCCGTCCTTTAAAGGACCTATCATGCTTCTAATGGGCTTTCTACTATTAACATAACTGAAGAACTCCTTAGGGTTCCCTGCAGAGGCTTGCCACCCGTAGTTCTTCGTTACGTTTCGCTAGCCTAACCTTCGCCTTCACTTCCCTACACAGGCGGACATACGCTAAAGTGTTCTCATGGGAACGATTGGCCTTCGCCCTCCTATACGCTACTTTCCTATTTCGGATAGCCGAAGCGATGTCACGATTGAACCACTTAGGCTGCGTTGAAGCAGGGATGACCGGTTTTGAGGTATGGCAGCAGACTGCAGCAGCACCATAAACTCGTCCGGAATGCACCACACTCCCTCAACATCGCCGCCGACCTCTAACCCCATATCTCCTACGCTATCCCTGAGGCTAACAAAGTTCGCCCGCCGGAGATCAAGCTTACTGCCTCTCGAGTTAATACACTTCACCCGAGGGACGCACACACGGAACCTAATAAGACTGTGATCACTCCCGCCCAACGATTCGTCAACGGTGAGGCCAGTGACGAGGTTGTCTTCGGTCGTGAACACTAAGTCCAGAACGCTTTCGCCTCGTGTAGGCTCGTTGACCCACTGAGTGAGGAAGTTCTCATCAGCAAAGTCAACTAGCCTCCTCCCTTCAGCATCGGCAGTCCTGTTTTCCCACTTATGCCGCGACAGTTGAAGTCTCCTAAAACTACACACCCTATCCCCTAGCAGGCTACTGAGTTCGGTGTACAGGGCTGTATCGTCCTCGAGGAGGAGATGCGGAGGTCTGTACACCAAGATTAACCTATAGTTCGTCCCTCCCACGTTCAGATCGACGCCAAGCAGCTCCCGTTCCGACCGGAACTGGCAGTCAACCGGACTCAACGTGTCTCTGACGTATATTAGTACCCCACCCCCTCCCCACGGGTGCGGTCTTTGCGAAACATTCTATACCCGGGAATTTCGAACTCCCCAACGTAGTCCCTACGATCAGTATGAATCCAGGACTCGGTGATAGCAACGATATCCTGGTATTCTGATGCTAAGAGCGCCCGTAGCTCGCAAAACTTGTTCCTAATTGACCTAGCATTAAAAAGCATTGCACGAGGGAGCCTTCCCTATTCTGACCGCCCCCTAGCACGACCCGTTTCCCGAACAGCCAGGGCTGTCGGGAGTTGAAGAGCCCCTCACTAACGAGGGGGCAACTTCCGCAGGAGACTGAGCCCCCTCCAACGTAGGAGGAGGGTCACCCACCTGTACTTCGACGCACCCTTCAGTCGAAGGTATGTCCGCCACCGGCTCATCCTCATCTCTCCCCGGTGGGGGCCCATCATCTCTCCCCGGACTCGACCTCACCATTCTGTATAGGTGCCGGTCGAGCAGCGCGCCTAGCACTGAGAGAGAGAGAGAGAGAGAGAGAGAGAGATTGAGAGAGAGGAGAGAGAGAGAGAGAGAGAGAGAGAGAGAGAGAGAGAGTAACTTGAGATTAACTTGCAAACAGGTCTTTCCATTAATAACACGTTTGAGAACATTATCAATGATGACCCTGTATATCTTGAACTTGAATCCTCCGAATTCTACACCATCTGGCTACGGCTTACAGTACATACCAGTCTCAAACTAAATACATCGCCGCTGTCTACCTTCTTCCTAATTCTACTGACTATCCAAAACACTTTGACTACCTCATTTCCAAAATGGAATACATTTTATCTATACCACTCTCCTTCAGCTGAAATCTGAGTTTTGGTGATTTCAATGTTCACCACCACCTTTGGCGCTCCTCCTATTTCACTAGAACAGATTGTACAGCGCCCTACTCGTATACCCGGTCGCCTTGGAGATAGGCCCAACATTATGGATTTATTTCTCATCACTCATCCTTCTTACTCTGTCAAACTTTTTTCTCTGTTGGACTCCTCCGACCACAATCTTATATCTGTTTCCTGCCCTATCGCGCCAATTCGGCCTTTGGATTCTTACAAGAGGACGTGCCTTTGGCACTTTGGCGCCACTGACTGGAAGGCCCTTAGACAGTACTTCTGTGATTTCCTATGGAGTGATTACTGCCTCCGTGGTCGGGGCCCCTCCGAGTGCGTTAAGCGCCTCACGGAGATGATTCTCTCGGGCATGAAGTCGTAGCCAATATCGTAACACCGCTTCCCGTTGATCAGCGAACAATCTCCAGCTGCATGCTTCCCCCTTCAAGGAGAGCATGCAGTACTGGACTTTCGACACATTTCATTCCTTTTCTGTCTAACTCTTTAATGTAAGGGTTAATCGGCATTTTCAATCTTTCATCTACTCAATCGGTCAACTCTCGAAAACCTTGGACCTTGAATTTGGCTCTCTTCTTCCTCTGTGGGAGGGGCTTTTTTGCGGTCATTCGCCCTTGTCCTCTCGGCTCTCTTCTTCCTCTGTGGGAGGGGCTTTTTTGCGGTCATTCGCCCTTGTCCTCTCATTCCTGCATTAAAAAAGTAACAGCGAGTATGTTTCAGATTCACTGAAAAGAAGATTCCCGTTGTCTGTTTCTTTGCACTAAGGACATTCCGTCTCATGAATACTGGGAGACGAAAATCCCCCAGGGTGTCGCGAAAGAAGAACAGATAGCACTGCGGTGCTCTGAGCCAAAAACGTTTGAGAACCACTCCGTTAACTATTTTCTAATTCATCTAAATATTTAATTTAACAAAATGCTGATTTCATGACTCCACTTTTTCGTTGCAATCCTAAATGGTCAGTGCTGCGCAAAACATAGTAGCATGGATTAACCAATTACCTGGATTTGTTGCCAAATAGATGACCATGTGTTTATATTGTCTTTGATGCAAACCCACAAAGAAAAAAGAAAGATGATTTCAAGGCCTTTCGTGTATTCAGAAGTACACCTCGTCAGGAAATGAAGGGAGAAGGCGAGATGGCAAAAATATATACAACGGGACAGAAAACCAAAAAGATTAGGACATGATTAACAAGAGTTAATTAGAGGCAAAAGGTATTTTAACAGGATATTGTCAATTTTATACATTTCCGCACCGTTATTGAAATTATTTTTAAAATGGATAAATGCACATTCTAGAATATTCCTTTCGATTATATCTGTTTTTAACGAGCGCTTTAGAACTATCCCACTTGATACTATGATTACATCTATACATATGGTTAAACAATGCATTACAATTAATTGCTGTTCTACAGCAAATTTCAATAACAGTGCGGGAATGTATAAAATTGACAATATCCTGCTACAATACCTTTTGCTTCTAATCAATTCTTGTTAATCTTGTGATAATCTTTTTGTTTATCTGTCCCGTTGTATATATTTTTATCATCTCGCCTTTTCCCTTCATTTCCTGACGAAGTGTACTTCTGAATATACGAAAGGCCTTGGAATCATTTTTCGTTTTCCTTGTGGCTTTGCATCATTCATTCATTTCACGTGTCTAATTGTGAAATTCATCCCATATATATATATATATATCAAAGCTATTGACTTCTCCTTAGGGAACCGGAGCTTACAGATGAAAAGAAGGATCAACACAACGGCAAACATTTTCATTTATTTGTACATCAGACGTTTCGACAAATCTTTTGTCATCATCAGTGAGTTAAGTCTTAAAACCTTAAAACAAAATTGAAAAGTGAAAGTTACATCAATACAATATTAAGACCATTAAAATTAAAACCTTAAAGCAAAATGAAAATTGCATCAATACAAAATTAAAAACATTTAAATTTCATCACTATAAAAACTAAAATTAAATTAAATTTCATCACTATAAAACTAAAATTAAATTACCTCAATAGGTAAATACACAATGTTTACATCCACCTCCATACTTGGCAAAGTCTAAGTGAACACTAGGTGGTCAGAGGATTAGGAAGGGTATATCTGTGAAACACGGTTGGTTGTCAAAAGAGTCGTAATTTGTAGGATGAGCTATTATTATTAAGGGAGGGTTTGTTTCTATAGATGTACAAAGATTCTAAAATTCGGAGTTCTGTAAGGTTATTGGATCTAGTTAAAATTTCAAACTGAGTTTTGTGAAGGGGATGGTCGTTTTCATCACTGTGGTTTCTAATTGCGGATTGTGGAGGGCTACTGAGGGGACGGTTGGTACGGACTGACAAGCCCAAATGTTGAGAAAGGCGCACCTCCAGTTGGAGTTGAGTGCTGCCAATATACGCAGCCTTACAGCTGTCGCACGTGTATTTAATTTTAATTTTAGTTTTATAGTGATGAAATTTAATTTAATTTTAGTTTTTATAGTGATGAAATTTAAATGTTTTTAATTTTGTATTGATGCAATTTTCATTTTGCTTTAAGGTTTTAATTTTAATGGTCTTAATATTGTATTGATGTAACTTTCACTTTTCAATTTTGTTTTAAGGTTTTAAGACTTAACTCACTGATGATGACAAAAGATTTGTCGAAACGTCTGATGTACAAATAAATGAAAATGTTTGCCGTTGTGTTGATCCTTCTTTTCATATATATATATATATATATATATATATATATATATATATATATACACGAGTATATGTCGGAATTGTAATGGTTAGCATCGCTGACTATAAATCCATCGGCCTGAGTTCGATTCCCATCGCGGGGCGGCGGCGCGCGGCTCACCCAGCTGTTCATCCTTCCTTTGGCTGGTAGACGGATGGGTACCATAAAAAGTCCCTCAGATGAGGCGGGGTGTTCCAGAGGAGTCGAACACAGGTCGCTCCTGAACATTTGTTGACCATCCCCTCCCCCCCCCCTTTCTTTGCAAAAAAAGAGTTTGTCGAGTTAGGTCTGCTCGTTATATATATATATATATATATATGAACACGAGCAGATAAAACTCGGCGAATGCTCTGGTTTGTTTTTAATTAAGGACGTGAATTTGTTCATGCTTAAAATGCGTCGCATTTTGCGAGGGAAGAAGAACGTTCTCTCTCTCTCTCTCGGTTATTAAATTTAGCTTTTTATTTTAATGAGATGTAAATATTATGTATGAAGTACATCCCGTGTTTATATGAAAACAAACGTATGAAAGGAATATATTATTTATAGAGAATGTAAATGACTCCCTCTTTATACGAAGAAGGAATTATTTTAATTTGTTCAATTTTACTTTAATTTACGAGAAATAAAGTAAGAATATGAAATTTGTCAGTGAAAACATTCAATGAAAATGTTTTGCAAGAGCAAAAACATGGTCGCCATTATTTTTCAGTGTTGGACAACAGATTCAGGGTTGTGAGATGGAAGAAATAACAAATTCACGGGAGAGAATTTGGTAAAAGTAATGTTTTTTTTTTGTTTTTTTTAATTGCTTTTAGCTAGCGTTTTCATGTCTTTGGCTTTAATGCCATTTTTACTCTGTCACTCCATGTCAGTTCGAATGGCAAGTATACAAACACTTTTAGGCTACAGTCAGTACACCCCCCTTTTATCGCTTTTATAAGAACGCGTCACTTTTGAGTCTGTCTTTATTCCGCAAATCCCTCCTTCTGCGCCGGATCCGCCTCTAAATTATCCCTTTTGCCTCTTTTCGACAATGTGGATAGTTCGTTGCTGCGTGCTGAGGAAACACGCCGTTGATAAAATCTATTTGGTGGAAAAATTATATACACATACACATTTCTCTCTCTCTCTCTCTCTCTCTACATATATATATATATATATTATTCCAACGAGAAATTGTATAAGCTTGTAATTAAAAATATTGCCTCTTGTGGTGTAATTACATTTGAGATAAAATTTTCCTACAAATAGGAAGTAGAACTGTTGGTCCTCATTTTAATAGAAATATTCGAGTGCTCTTTCTTATGTACTCGTATACTCGGTTCGCCTCCTCATCATTCCTTCAGGAATGGCTGAAGAAGAGGGCTTCAAAAAATGGGTTTCAAGGATCAGCTCATCTCGGCTCTTATTGAAATTTAAATGTCTTTTAAAGAAAATTCCACGGGCGGGTGCCTTATTTTTCATTTGTTTGTTATTTCTCTTCCTCGTGTGCAGAACACTCCTCTATACTTACGTCGTTTCTATACGTTAATATACTGCGCGGTCATTGCAGTATATATATATATATATATATATATATATATATATATATATATATATACAATAATTGGAATGCAGCGAAAGATTTTATTTGCTTTTGGATTAGAATTGAAAATCCTTGGTCTCAGAGGCTGTCCTCAGAGAAATGTCAAATCTGCGCGTATTGCTGCGCACACTGACATTTTCCGTTGAAGATATATATATATATATATATATATATATATATATGTGTGTGTGTGTGTGTGTGTGTGTGTATGTGTGATTTTTTAGGTCTGAGATAAACTCGTATGCAAGGAAATAACTTTTTCCTCGGTGAAAATTATGTAATAGAATAAAAAAAAAAAAAATGTTTGCGATGATTGTATTTTTAATGCAAGGAAGGTGCCAAATGTATGATGACCGACGCTCCGAAACGGTTTACTCATGGCACCGAATGCCATTACAGACGTTCTTAAATATATTATACATGATTGATATGCCTTGCAAAACACACACACACACACACACACTCTTTTCTTGAGGAGTGTAACTCACTTACATATTAGCCATTGCTTATTATACCTACAACATAAAAAAGGTCCCAAAACAAGACATCAATTTGAACATTTATTTTAGTTCAAACGTATTATGTTTGTAAATTTAATTTAAAATAAATTTTCCTATGAGACCGGACTTATGGGACACCCTGTATATATATATATATATATATATATGCAAGAATATCAATGTATAGTATATTCAACAATCCTGACTACATCGTAACACTGTTTCCTTTTAGATTAGGGAGGTGAGCGACGTTATGGCTGACCATCCTCTGCGTTTAGATGATGTAGCGACCCATAGTTCAGATCCCACATTAGCCCATCGACAGAACTCGACAAAAAATTTTCTGGTCCGTACAAATTTAAAGAATCTGGCTTTCTGTCTCACCAAGCCTGGGACATCTGTAGTGGTTGTACTCCACATCCTGTCGGTGGCCCTACAAAACCTGCAAAATGATCCCACGTAAAGCTGTAGGTCTCCTGCGAAAGAGATTAAACAACCCCAAATGTTTTATATATATATATATATATATATATATATATATATATGATGTGATGCACACCCACAAATAAAAAAAAAAAAGCGATTCAAAGGACTTCCGCATAATTAACAACACCTTATCAGGGAATTACATGAAAGGCCTTGGAATCGCTTTATATTTTTCATTGTGGGTGTACATCATTTATTAATTTCAGGTGTTTAATTTGAAATATATATATGATGTAAACCCACAAGGAAAAGGAAAAATTATTCCAAGTCCTTTCGTATATTCAACAGTACAGCTCGTCAGGGTGTCACCCTGATGAGGTATACTGTTGAATACACGAAAGACCTTGGAATCATTTTTCCTTTTCCTTGTGGGTTTGCATCATTCATTTATTCGTGTTTAACAGTGAAATTCATCATTTGTTTCGTTCTCTCTCTCTCTCATCTTGCGCGGAATATTCTCCTATACAAGCGTCGTTCTTTACGTTAATTATACTGCGTGTTTGCAGTTTAAATATATATATATATATATATATATATATATGCAAGTTTTTTTTCCATTGAAAACTGAGCATTTTTATTTTAACAACGTGATCTTTTTCGTGTTTCTTTTGTCATGACTTTGATTTTGTGCGTTATTTCAACGTTAACGGGGTGGGAACATTTGGTAAAATTTGATCTATTTTGTCGGACTGAATCTATATATCAGGGGTGGGGAACCTGCGGCCTTTTGGGGTACTAGTTGCGGCCTTCTGCCTACTTGACATTCAGAATTCATACCGTACGATAATGGACAGCAACTGATACCCTTTTAGGGCTTTAGGCTATTTCATTAGATCATGGTTTCAGCTTCACTGCTTCTTACACATACAAGCCTTCTTTATGGCTTGAACAATAGGAAATATGGCAAGATTTACAGATGGAGCTGATTGAGCTATTAGAAGATAATATCCTTAAGTCTCTATTTGATACTAAGAAGGATCCTGTTGAAATATGGAAAAATGCCGTTGAATACCCACGTCTGCGCCAACATGCTCGTCGAATGTTGTCTTGTTTCGGCACAACCTACTGTTGTGAATCAACGTTTTTGTATGTGACTCAAATCAAAACGCGCTTGAGATCTCAGATGACGAATATGCCTCAGATGACGAATATGCACCTGTAGGACCAACTAAAACTACGGTTAACGATGTTGGAACCAAATGTACGACTCCTGTCCCGCAATAAGCAGTCACAAAAAAGTCATTAAATGGTTTATCACTTTTTCACTTAATATTAACATCATTTCACTTAATATAATTTTTCACTTAATATTAGTTCTATTGTCAATTATTCCCCCCCCAAAAAAAATAAATGCACTTGCTGAATTTTTTATTTATTATAAAAACCCTCACGTATTATCAAGTTTGATTTAAAATTAGTAAATATGTAGATTGTAGACTAAAATATGACATTTTGTTGTACTGTATATGTTAAATACTCAGCATGCGGCCTAATAGGGTCTTGGTTAAATGAAATGCGGCCTTCCAATGAAAAAAGGTTCCCCACCCCTGCTATATACTGTAAAAGGTTTAAGAATAAAATACAGGTTTGAAAGGCACTAAATAGGATGAGTGTTTTAATGAAATAAGACTTTCTCCTTTACATTCATTCGTCACTGCTTCTCATTTAAAGGAACTTGAAGATATAATAAGTAGGAATTTACAACTTAACTGTATACCCGCGAGGCACAACAGTTGGTGAGGTTATTGACGGCTATATTCAAGACCGGTCCACCCCGCCTGGATCTACCCTGAAGGATACGAGGTAGTCTGTCTTAATCTTGAGTTATATAAATCAAGCCTTCCGTAATGATTTGGACTCGCGATCTGCTGTTGATCTTGGCCTTATATGTATCGAATGTATTGATGGACCTTAATTATACCTTCATCAAGATGTCTTTTCTTAACCAGAATTAATCCTTATTATGCTTGGCGTGCCTTTAAACCGTGAAATCGTATGAGGAAAAGAGGAGAAGTTATTTGTCATGACACATTGTCCCTGATAAGGTCCAATGAGCGAGACCTTGAAAATAATTTCCTTAATTTTGCTTATGACCTTTCTATTTCATTTAATATGACCCTTTATTATTTTTAACTAAAGGATAAACTACAGTTCTTTCTATGAAGTGACCTAATGATCAATGCTTTTAAAAATATATCCAACTATCTCTGTCTCTCTCTCTGTGTGTGACGTAGTATCGTCGCCGAAACCACTACAAGTTTTTTTTCTGTGTGTGTGTGTGTGTGTGAGAACAGCGGTTCCCCTTGAATGCAATATAGTGAAAAAGTAAGCACTGAACTACACAACAGCTTTGTAAAGAGAAGAGCCAACAGAATAAACAGCGATAATCCGAGTCCAGCTCATGTTGGAAGTAAACTGACGCAGCTTTCGGGAAAATCTTATATTTATTTGATTCTGTTATTTAAAATATATTTAGTTTTTCGTCCTTTCTTTTCCGTTTTTGTTATCTTCACTTTCTTTCATTTTCATTCATTTTCCCCGTTTTCTTGAGAGGTTTTTTTTTTTTAGGTTGGGTTTTCGCAATTTTGCTATTTTTTAATCAGTCCTGAAAAGTTTTCACTTTCCCCATTCGTCTTTCACCGCAAATTCTCAAGATTCTTTTCCCTTTTCTGGCAGTCTCCTTTCTTTCAATACTGTTCCACGGTACCTGTATATATTTATATATATGATGTAAACCCACGAGTAAAAAGAAAAATGATTCCAAGGCCTTTCGTGTATTCAGAAGTACACCTCGTCAGGGAATGAAGGGAGCAGGCGAGAAGTCCAAAATACATATACAGCGGGGCGAAAACCAAAAGATTAGCACATAATTAACAAGACTTAATGAGAGGCAGAAGGAATTTAAACAGGATATTGTCAATTTTATACATTTCCGCACTGTTATTGAAATTATTCTTAAAATGAATAATTAAAGGCACATTCTAGAATATTTCTTTCAATTATATCTTTGTTTTTAACGAGCGCTTTAGAACTATCCCACTTGATGCTATGATTACATCTATACATATGGTTAAACAATGCATTAGAATTATTTGTTGTTCTACACGCGTATTTATGCTGTTTTACCCTAATATCTAACGTCTTACCCCTTTGGCCTATATACTGTATACTGAGTCACATTGTGTACATCCGATCGAATACACACAACCAACTACATTATACGGGCTATCCTTTATTAGGCGTGATTTAACAGTATTAGTATAATTAAAGACTACATTGATGCCAATTGCTTTAAGTAAAGTGGGAAGATATTGAAAATTAACATGGTAAGGTAGGCTAAAGATATTTTTATGCTCAAATTCCCTTACAGTTACATTATTATAATACCTATTCTTGGCTTTCCTAAGACAGTTATCTAAAAATGAAATAGGATAACATAATTTAGTACCAATATTCATGATATTGCTCTACACAAATTGCTCATGATATAAGTTCACGGTTGAAAAAGTAAATGATGGAAGCTTATCTTTTCTGGATCTAAAAATTCAGAGATGATACTCTAGTCAGTTCAAATTTGAAGTTTATCGCAAGCCTACTAATAATAACTCTTATGTGCATTTTTATTCTGACCATCATCCCTCGATTAAATCTTCTATTTTTTTCTGCTATGTTTCTTAGAGCATTGAGAGTTGTTAGTCCTGAATTTTTAGATTCCGAGTTATGCAATATCATGAATATTGGTACTAAATTATGTTATCCTATTTCATTTCTAGATAATTGCCTTAGGAAAGCCAAGAATAAGTATTATAATAGTGTAACTGTAAAGGAATTTGAGCATAAAAATATTCTGAGCCTACCTTACCATGTTAATTTTCAGTATCTTCCCACTTTACTTAAAGCAATTGGCATCAATGTAGTCATTCAGTATAATAATACTGTTAAATCACGCCTAATAAAGAATAGCCTGGATAATGTGGTTAGTTGTGTGTATTCGATCGGATGTACAAAATGTAACGGGTAAAACGTTAGATATTAGGGTAAAACAGCATAAATATGCGTGTAGAACAGCAAATAATTCTAATGCATTGTTTAACCATATGTATAGATATTTTTTTTTTAAGTGGGGGTTGTTTAACCTCCTTCGCAACATCTAAGGTCATATGACGGAGGTAACCTACAGCTTTAAGTGGGATCCGAACCACGGGTCGCTACATAATCTGGGTGCGGAGGACGGTCTCCCATCCAGCTACTACCCAGACCCAATGTCGCTTAACTTCGCTGATCTTCGGGAAGCGGTGTTACGACATCGGCCACGACGTAGCCCATATATATATATATAGATATAATCATAGCATAAAGTGGGATAGTTCTAAAGCGCTCGTTAAAAACAAAGATATAATTGAAAGAAATATTCTAGAATGTGCATTTATTTATTCATTTAAAAAAAAAATTTCAATAACAGTGTGGGAAAGTATAAAATTGACAATATCCTGTTTAAATACCTTTTGCCTCTCATTAAGTCTCGTTAATTATGCGCTAATCTTTTGGTTTCCGCCTCGCTGTATATATATTTTGAAGTTCTCGCCTGCTCCCTTCATTCCCTGACGAGGTGTACTTCTGAATACATGAAAGGCCTTGGAATCATTTTTCTTTTCCCTTGTGGGTTTACATCGTTCATTCATTTCATGTTTAATTGTGAAAATCATCCCATATATATATATATATATATATATATATATATATATATATATATATAACTTGTGACACTTGCCGCATATATGTTAATATGACAGAAATTAACTAATGCATGGAAAAAAGGAGTTGCAGACTGCGAAATTTTAGTTCAGTTTGTGTAGAGCACTGGTTCCCAACCTTTTTGCACTGGTTCCCAACCTTTTTTTTGCTGCGACCTTAAATTGGCCACCAACAGGACCTTCCGACCCTCAGGGTTGTGATAAAATTTAACTATGTATATAAATATAAACTGAATTAAGAAATAGTGAATATAATGACCCTTCGCGACCCTACTTGAGGATCCCCGCGACCCGAGTTTGGGAACCACTGGTGTAGAGCAAGCTGAGTGTGATATGAATGTGCTCGCGATTGAAACGAGTACATTTGCGTTGCCTTGGGGAGGAAACACAAACTCGCGGTGCATCTTGCTCCTGGAGACTCATGTACCTAGACCTATAAATTTAGACAGGAGCGTCTGTAACGTAAATTAATGACATCTGCATGAAAATGGATATCAATCAGACTCTGTTCACTGAATTCTGATAACACAAAGCATTGTTGCTTCTAGTGTTGATAAGCCACGGGATCCTCGTTAATTCGTTGATCTTCTATACACTTGGCAGTGATACTACGAGCTACTTATACCCTGAATGGTGTATGAGCAGAGCGGTGCTCTGTATAAAACAGTGAGGCTTTCCCTACCACTTATACTTAAATGTCTCAAGCACTGAATATATATTATATATATTATATATATATATATATATATATATATATTATATAATATATATTATATATATAATATACACGAGGATAATTCAATAAGTATCCGCACTTTTTATTTTCACAATTTTATTTTCACATCTGATAGATTATAAACACATCACTTCTCAACATAGTCTCCCTGTTTCTCAATACACTTAGTCCAGCGATCTACAAGCTTCTTAATGCCATCACAAAAGAATGTTTTTGTCTGTGTGCGTAGCCAGTCATGCACCGCCTCCTTCAGGTCATCATCGCCTTGGAATCGCCGACCTCTCAAAGCCGTCTTTTAGTGGTCCAAACAGGTAAAAATCCGAAGGTGCCAGGTCTGGACTGTAGGCTGGATGGTCGAGAACTTCAAATTTAAGTTCTTGAAGGAATTTTCTAGTCTGTGCAGCGGTATGAGGGCGCGCATTGTCGTGTAACAGAATAACACCTTCCAACAATCTCCCTCTCCGTTTTGTGCGAATTGCTTGCTTTAATTCATTCCGAAGCATGTCAGAATACGATGCACTTGTTACTGTAGTTCCACCCTCTAGATAATGTTCAAGGATAGGGCCTCGTGTATCCCAAAACAGTGTTAGCATTAACTTTACCTGCTGACAGCTGCGCTTTGAACTTCCTTGCAACAGGAGATTGTCGGAAGGTGTTATTCTGTTACATGACAATGCGCGCCCTCATACCGCTGCACAGACTAGAAAATGCCTTCAAGAACTTAAATTTGAAGTTCTCGACCATCCAGCCTACAGTCCAGGCCTGGCACCTTCGGATTTTTACCTGTTTGGACCACTAAAAGACGCTTTGAGAGGTCAGCGATTCCAAGGCGATGATGACCTGAAGGAGGCGGTGCATGATTGGCTACGCACACAGCCAAAAACATTCTTTTGTGATGGCATTAGGAAGCTTGTAGATCGCTGGACTAAGTTGAATGAGAAACAGGGAAACTATGTTGAGAAGTGATGTTTATAATCTGTCAGATGTGAAAATAAAATTGTGAAAATAAAAAGTGCGGATACTTATTGAATTACCATCGTATATATATATATATATATATATATATATATATATATATATATATAGAACAAAGAGCTGTGTTGAGTGCGGGGTTTCTCCTAGGGTGACGTCCTTCCCGATGACCCCTGGTAGTCGATGGCTGCTCTGGTGACCCTTGCATTGAACCGTTCGCGAATGGGTGTTAACGATATTAATAAGGCAAGTCTGGTAGCACGGACAGTTCTATCTTAATGTTCTTCCTCTAGCTTAGAAGTAAAACTCTTTTTATCTTTACTTTATCTTCTCCTTAATTTATATTATTTAGCGTGACTCTTTCACGAAGTTTTAAACCATAAATATGACTTCCACGATTATTATAAAATACACCAAAGTTTTAATACTTAATTTTAAGTTCACTCGCAGGTTAAATTATTTTTAAACTTACGTTATATAATTAATAATAAAGGACATAGTCCTTGATCGGAAATGAAATAGGTCTAACGGAAGGGAATAGGCCTGGGTAGAACTCTATTGTTGTTCCTCAAGGATTACCGCGGAGAGTAATTGAATCAAATTACTGACCTAATGTCATCGTAAAAGTAAGCCCCATTTCCCACGGCCTCCAGTCGAGATGTTAAAATAGAAATGACAAGGGAGGACAAATAAGATCTTCTGATGGACTGTGTATGATCCTCTCTCTGTGACAAACTGTTCTCGACTATTTTCCGGTCTTCTGCGCTTTCTTGTTTCGTCTCGATCGTCGTTTCCTAGCTGGGATTGTGCTTCCAGCCAGAATATTTGTGAAGTTTTCTTTCTCATAAATCTGGAACTTACAAACAACTTTAAATACATTATTTTATGAGTTTTACAACATTTTTAACAGTTTTATATTATTTAACTATCTTATGTGACCTATTTGACAGTATTAAATTATTTAATTAAATATTTCAGTTACTCTTTGAAAACTAAGACTATTTACGAACACATGATTGGATAAAATATAGATGTGGCATCACGTGACTGATACTCTCATACCCCACTGATTAACTTGGGATTTACCTGAGGCCTACTCGGAATTCATATCATATTTTTTTCAAATGCTAACTTTGTGTTCTTCATTTATGTCCAAATTCTACTATATTTTATATTATTAAGAAAGTCCCAATTTTGCAAACCCAACAGCTGCCTTCGAAAGGCAGTAGAGGAAAAACGAAAGAACATTTATGACGGTGAAATAATAAAAAAAATATTAGCTATACATTTAATATCGACACTTCGCGTAAACAATAACTCAAACCAGGTGACAATCGATGTCTCTTAGGAACTTCCTTTTACTCTAAACAAACAATTATTGCGACCACGGCGTACATCATACACAGTGAAATGTAAACACTAAAAATCTTATGCTATGACGTTTAAATGCAAGTTAAATAAAGTAAAATTGCTATATAGTTATATTACAAAGTGAAAAGTGTATATATATATATATATATATATAAAGTCCTGATAAAAAAAATTGGGGAAGATAAGATATCACAAAAGACTTTAGATTTTACAGTTATAAATCTTTGATTAATTCAAAATACGTGTCAAATGCAAAAGCAAATATCAGTAAACACAATTTGAATTAAATCGGTATTATTATATTATTATTATTATTATTATTATTATTATTATATGAAATGTACAAAAGATACAATTGTTATTGACATTATTGACATTTTTTGTGGGATTATATACCAGTTTACCGTAAAAACGTACTGAGTCGGAGGAAAGAAATAATAGCTGATGGAAACGCAAGGAAAACAAAGGTAAAATTATTTTATGTAAATAATCTGATTAACTCATTATTAATAAATATATGTCATTTATTTTGATTAGATATTTTGAGGAATTAAAATAAAATGTAGCATTTTTTTAGTTCCTTCATTTCAACAGAGACCGTACGTAAACAACAAAGACATTATTTCGTAAATAGTTTGCATATAGGTTTAGAAGATATAACATTATTAGGTAAAATATTGCAAACTGCAATTATTATTTTTGTTAATTAGGTTGGTATAAAGTGAGAGTAAAGGACGAAGAAATGGCTTTTTCCCCTCTTTTTTTGCTTTTTTTAAGCAGGAATGCATATAGGCGGTGAAATAAGAAGGAAGTGCCTCCCAGTACTTCGAATTTTAATACTTTTATTCTGTGTACAAAAAAAAACTTACTAGAGAAAGACAAGTTTTCACTGGAATAATACCGTTATACTGTAGGTAACTGCTTAACCATTTGTATGCTGACGTGGTATGTATTAGTATAAGTGACGTACGTGAATTAACACTGAAGAAGATAATGCTCTGGTTATGATCGTCGCCCCATACTAGTGTATTACACATTAAAATTATCGCCTTGAATTGAGGCTCGTAAACATGGATTCCTGAAATGCTTCATTAATTCTCCATATACCCACCTACCCACATAATTACGCCCATTCAATGTCAAGTGATTACAGTTAGTCTCGTCCGAGAACTGAACAAGTTTCCAAAAGTTCACGAGGCCTGCGTATCTTCGCATATCTTCGCTTTATATATACAGCTGCACGTCAGCCACGCGTCAATTGAAGTTCAATTAACTCTTTCACTGCGTCATTAGGATATTTGTTCGGAGATACCCGAATTACGCAGCGAAAGGATTAAAGCAAATAGCGTTAAGTGATTTGTTGCGACAAACTGACATTATGTGCGATGTCTACAAACCTATAGGATTAATGAGATATCACCTAACGAGGCAATGACCATCCTTCTGTGATGAAAATTTGTCTTAAGAAGTTCCGTACAAAATCAAAGGTCCTACTCGAGATTCATTCCTGCCCCCAAAATGTTCATCCATTCAATTCCTCCGAACACGCAGTCACCCCTTTAACTCCCAAGTCACTCCTTTAACTCCAGCCGAGTTTTTGATTAAACTGTACCAAATTTAGTCGAAGTACTCAAAGGTGATGTTACGAGTTGAAATACCTTAACATCTACTTGTTTATTTGGACCTTTTCCAGTTTGTGTACCGTTTTTCATATAATTTATTTTTGTTTCTTTTCAGATCAAAAATGAGTGATAATATCAATCTCTTTAGTTAGGCTTATAAGGCTAACTAACGAAAATATCACGACCTAACCTAACCAATCGTTAGGTTAACTGTACGCCCTTGACGATTGGTTAGGTTAGGTCATGATATTTTCGTTCGTTAGCCTTATAAAGCAAAAATAAATTATATGAAAAACGGTACACAAACTGGAAAAGGTCCGTTTATTTTGTTAACTTTATTATATTTTACTCTCTTTTATAGTTTTTAACTTTTCCACATTCGTATTTCTTGCGTTCAATTGCGTCCTTTAACGGTGTCCACGCCTGTTCGTTTTTTGCTTCATTGCGCGAGTTCGATGAAGCGATTCCTTGAACTGTGTGAACATCCGAAGGTCATCGACTTATATTCGATCATCGTGTAATTTGAAGTTCATTTCCTTATCGTAAAATTTATGTCGCACGTTCTAAATTCTTCCGTTTGCGAGTCAAACATATTGAGGAATCTGCTTCTCGTTTTGACCACGTACAGACCGGTTCTCCAACCGCAGATGTAATCAGTAAATGGTAACATACTATTAGAGGAACACCTGTATAGTGTATACACTATAGAGGCATCTTTCACGATCTATATATACACACTCTTTTGACATAAGGTACGTTCTGTATCTACCTTAAGCACAGAGACCTTGCTTATACAACAGGGTTTTCCAGTAATATATATATATATGGCATCTCAGAAACAACTTCCTGAATTTATAGCTCAAAATCAGTGAAGCTGTTTGTGTCATACATCAGACAATATGTCCGAAAAGGAAGGACATATTGATTCCTTTACAGATGCTGAGAACGGAATTAAAAGAAAAAAAAGAGTCGAAAGAATCTAGATTCCAACCATTCCATAACGGTTACAAACAACTTTCTATTATGACTTTTTTTGCCCTATAATATTTTGAATTCAGGAAATTCTTTGTGACACACCCTGTATACATAAAAAACAAATATATATATATATATATATTATATATAGATGAATAGCTATATAGATATAACTATATACATGGATTTTCTGCGTTTGATGCCTCAAAGAGTATCTAAATAATATGCATAAAGTCTAAATGCATCTATCTTTCATGCGCAGGAAATGGAATGAGACGTATAAAAAGGGGGTGTCTAAATTGGAAATAGTTATTAGATTACGATTCCATTAGGGTCATATTCCTTTGATTTTACGATTAGTGAGCGAGCCTTCAAGCCAAATTACCACTTAGGATAACGGTACATTTGGGTCGAAATCCTTTGTACATTGAACTAAGGCTTGCTCCTCCCTGAAATTTTAAACTTTGACGAGAATTACAGTATATATTTATGCAGAAGACAAACATGTTATGAATACTGAAGGATAGTATTTAAATACGATTAATACCATTATTTCATATATAAACAAATATAACAAAATATATAATTTTTATTTTCTTAAAATAATATAAGTAAATTCCAATATATTCGTTGGTCTCTCTTCACACGAAGGCCAAGTTGGTGGCCCCCACCTTTAAGCCAGGCGTGATGAAGAAGCGAGTTGCTTTCTCGCGATCTCCAGGCACACCCGGCTCATCTGGTACCGTCTGAGCCAGGCATCTAGTCTTCTTTTGAAGATTTCAACTTGAACACCCGTGACGTTCCTGAAGTCCTTCGAAAGCTAGTTAAAAAGTTTTGGTCCCCTGACAACCAAGCTATTTTCATTCAGTGTTGAGTGTCCCTTGTCGGGAACACTACACACTACACATTCCACCTTTACTAATTTCCAGTGTTGTTTAGACGTTAATTGGGTTTAGTTTGAGGTTACCTACCAGTTTTTCGATCATTTTCCATATGTAAATTATGGTCTCTCTCTCTCTCTCTCTCTCTCTCTCTCTCTCTCTCTCTCCTCGTGAATATAGATATAATTTATGTAGTTTACTTTTATTAATTTTTTATTAATTAATTTAATTTTATTTAATTTTCCAGTAGTTGATTTCTTTGCAGCCATCAATTTTGGCTGTGAAATTTCTTTGAATTTCTTCTAGTTTATTAATTTCTTTATATATATATATACACACATTTTAACTGCAAACAACACACAGTATAATTAATGTAAAGAACGACGCTTGTGTAGAAGAGCGTTCCGCACAAGATGAGGAGGGAGAACGAACAAATGAAAAATGAGGTACCACCCGGGAATCGATCCCGGGTTCGATTCCCGGGTGGTACCTCATTTATCATTTGTTCGTTCTCCCTCCTCATCTTGTGCGGAACGCTCTTCTACACAAGCGTCGTTCTTTACATAATATATATATATATATATATATATATATACAGTATATATATATGATGAATAAAACCACGAAGGAAAGGAAACACAGAATGGTGCTCAAGCGCTTTCGTCTAATGACATCATCAGGAACACTGAAGTAAATAAAGAGTTCAAGACTCTTTATTTACTTCAGTGTTCCTGAGGATGTCATTAGACGAAAGCGCTTGAGCACCATTCTGTGTTTCCTTTCCTTCGTGGTTTATTCATCATAAATATTTTTCACGTGTTACTTTCGTGAAATAATCTTCATATATATATATATATATATATATATACACTGAACGACAGAAAAATCGGCCCACTTGGAATATCGCGAAAAGCAAAAAAGTGGGCAAACTTCTGTTTATAAAAGTTTTAAAATTCGAAAATTTAGTCTATGAGGACATTAAAAAAAATCTTCAAACACCCGCTTAATACAATTTATTATCAAAAAATACTGTACAAAAAATTGTAACTAAAAAAAAACAAAGATTTCGACAAAAACAAAAAATAAAAAAAAAAACTTGTAATTCAGGGTTAATAAGAGGTATCGCCTCCCAAGGGCGCCGGAAGTAGGGGGGGGCAGGGGGGGCGCTCGCCCCCCCAAAAGTTGTTAAGGGTAAGGTGTACGCCCCTACACCATACATACGCCCCCCATGAGATGTGGGAATTGTATTGTTTTTACAGATGAATTGTATTATTTTTTCAGATGAAACGCCATGCATCTGGTGCTCAATGCAACGCATTTACTATTTTGAAGTAATCTTACTCTTATGTTACATGCAAATAAAAGTATGTCGATGGTTTATTTTATCTGCTTTCATTTTCTTTACTACATTAGTGCATATGGATGATAAAACTTAAAAATTTATATTGAAAAAAACGCCCCTTACTGAGATTGCCCCCCACCCCAATATCAAATTGCTTCCGTAGCCCCTGTTGCCTCCCCTAGCTTGAATGACTACAGCCATTCGTCGATTCATCCCGTGAATGAGATCGGCGATCACATCCTGTGGGATTCCCTCCCACTCTTCAGTTAAAGTTTGTTGTAGCTCCTGTAGAGTGTTAGGGGCTACTAGACGAGCCCTAAGACGCCGTCCCATCGTGTCCCAGAGATGTTCTATGGGGTTCAGGTCCGGACTTCGGGAAGACCACTCGATTCGACGAATTTCAGCTTCGTCATGGAAATCGCCAACGGTTCTTGCCGCATGGGGTTTAGCGTTATCGTGCTGCAGAAGGAAGTCTTCGCCAACGAAGGGAGCAAAAGGGACCACATGCTCCAGCAAGATCTCTTGCACGTATCTTGCGGACGTCAATGACCCACCACCAACAACGACGAGCTCTCTGCGCGAGTTTGAAGTGATACCACCCCAGACCATGACTAAGCTTACTCCAAAAGCAACCCTCTCCGTAAAAGTGCACGGAGCGATTCTTTCTCCTGTTCTTCTCCACACTCTTTCCGGTCCATCGGATGTTCGAGGATTAAATCTTGATTCGCCCGTGAACAATACTCGTCCCCATTGGACCATAGTCCAATTGACATGCTCACGAGCGAAAGCAAGACGAGCATTGGGGTGGTGTGGGAGCAATTCCGTTCTCATTGCTGGACGTTTAGCATGTAAACCACTTTCCATAAGTCTTCTTCTAACGGTTCGCTCCGATACACTGACGTCTCGAGACCTTTCCAGTTTATTGCGGACGTTTGTGGCAGTCAAGCGACGATCTCGCAAAACACTCAGGACGATGAAACGATCGTCACGGGCAGATGTGCAGCGCGATCTTCCAGAGCCTGGTCTTCTGGTGTACTCTTCCGTCTCCACATAACGTTGGTAGACACGTCGAACAGTTGTTCTTGGAATTCCAGCGCATCGGCGACATAAGGCTGGCCCCGACCATCTTCAATTAGGGCGACGACTCGTGCGACTTTCACGGCACTCAAATCCATTGTAAATATCTAATTCTGAAGGCCAAAAGAATTAGAAGTCTATCTGTTACTAAACGCAAATGCCTACTCCCACTACTGGAAGAAAACAGTGGCACTAGCAGTCTAAGAGTAACTGAATATCAGACTGTCGAATTCTTAAAAGAAGTCGAAAATTCCCTACAGCTAGTGTGTTCGCAGCTGACGTTGTTTTATCTCGTTATTTGGTTGCCTCATAGACTATATTTTCGAATTTTAAAACCTTTATAAACAGAAGTTTATATATATATATATATATATATATATATATATATATATATATATAATATATAATATATATATATATATATATATAAGGGGTGCGAACTCGGTAGAAATTTTTTCGAGTTCGAGTTCAGTCATCTTTTTGAGTTCGAGTCCAGTTATTGCTGTAAATTTGGAATGATATGGGCTAGAACAGGGGCTTTTCTTATTACTTTTATATATAAAATATAAATAACCTAAAACACTTACACAAACTTAAGAATATTTATTAGTTTTACGTAATTACGTAACATACATTTCCGTAATTCAAATTTCAAACATAAAAGTAACAACGTTAGCAACAATGTCATTGATATTTAAAATTTTAAATATAGCATAGGATTAGGAAATGAATATAACATAAGGGTTCGTATTCGTAAAGCTGCTTATACACAGTGGTGGGCACCGTTAACCAAAAAGTTAACTTCGTTAACTGCTAATCCGTTAACCAAAAAGTTAACTTCGTTAACCGTTAATCCGTTAATTCATTAAACATGTAACGGAAGTTACGATAAACCGTTAACGTTAAACTTTTATTATAAAAAAAATGAAAAACACAATATATATATAATTTAATTTTCCCTCTTCTTCTCGTTCTCCATTTTGTCCATGAGATGCATGTTGCTCTTCATGAAAATTAGCATATCAAAGTTTCATCAGACAGGGATGATCTCTTGGCCTCAGGATGTCCTTGCCCATAGAGAACAAACGCTCCACTGCAGCACTGGAGGGGATGGCTGTGTTGAACTTGATGAACAAGTCCACCAACACTTGCTCACCCAAGAAGGCAGCATCTGTCAGCAAGTCCTTGGAGTTGGTCTCCAGCCAGGTCTTGACCAAGTTCTGGGCCTTGCCCTTGAGTTCCTGTCGCTTCTTGAAAGAAGTTGAAACATTCAACTCAAATGGCAAATCTTTCCGCCTGATTTTACAGTCGACCATGTTTTGCTCAAACCAATGCCATAAATAAACTACCATTTGGTAAGACACAAATTGTGGCGACGGAAACAAATATATCGCCTGATTTTGCACTGCGGAAATGGAAATTCGTTCATCACTATAACAGTGGCGGATTAATGCGCACCTGCTCAGCACTGAAAATAATAGAAACTTTTAAACGTTTATTTATGAATTTTTTGGGTTAACGGACTTGAGTTAACGGAAGTTAAATGTAACGGAAGTTAATTAGTCCGATAATGATTTTCAAAGTTAACTTAAAAGTTAAATCGTTAATGAAAAAGTTAACTTCGTTAATTAACGATTAACGGATTAACGGTTTGTGCCCAGCTTTGCTTATACACATAGTATAATAAAAAATACAGTTAATAAATTTTACGACACTTACCAGGGTAATTATTTCATAAGATTTAAAATAAATTAAGTTGGCCTACAAAGTACAAAGTCCAAATAGCCACCAAATAAGATAAGAAGTGAGGGGTAAAATATTCCAAGCCAACGGTCATGACACGCTTCTCGTCCGTTTATTTGGCCCAGTGTTAACTGCTAAGACTGGAGTTGCCAGATAGATTTATTAGGTACGCCACCATAATATTTAGATAAATTAAATTACACATTTCCCTAATTTAAAAAAACCCTGATATATATTTGGTATATCAATTTTAAAATTATTGTTTGTATTTTACTTTAGTTCTGACTTCTTTTTGTCTCTGATTTTTTTATCAGTAGCATGTATTATTTTGTAATATTTATACAAACAAACTTTGTAGGGTGAGATTGTAACTTTTTTCACCGCTGAACTCGATGACTCGATAATTTATTTCGAGTTCGAGTTCGAGTTTACGAAAACAATCGAGTTCAATCGAGTTCGAGTCCACAGCCTTGAATTATATATATATATATATGCAATGAATTTCCCAATTAAACACTTAAGCATAATAAATGATGCGTACCAAGAAGGAAAATTTTCGTGTGTTGAACACCTCGCCTGATGAAATGTTCACTACACGAAAGATCTTGGAATCGTTTTTTACTGTTCCTGTGGGTATATATATATATATATAATATATATATATATATATGTGTGTGTGTGTGTGTGTGTGTGTGTGTGTTTTAAAGACTAAAATTTGGCGTGGCGTTAATCAAAATTGGCATAAACAAGAGGAAGCGTATTATCTTGGAAAGTTAAAAAGGTTTGAATCTGGTTTGAGAAAACGTGAACTTATCTCAGGTTTTAAAAGCGCAAAACTTCTGGTTTCTTTCAAAGGACAAACATGTTGTCTTCGGGGCAAAATATAGAAGCATTTGCCTTCATGAAATAAAGAACTGTTCAAATTGATAGCTTGATAGCTAATGAGAGAGAGAGAGAGAGAGAGAGAGAGAGAGTCCATAGCAGAGGACCAATGAGAGTAAAAAAAAACTAAAAGATGCATCAATGACGCATGAGGGCGTCTTTATTCTTTCGTCACATGACGCCCCTCCTTTTCCGTCACTCGCTCATTCTATTCCGCACGGCGGGCAGACATTTTTTCCGCGTGTCTAAAATTGTATTCACTGGCGAAAATAATCGAAGAGGCACTTTCCATTAATTCCATTAATAATTGCATTAGTACGACTACCCCATCAACCCCCCTCCAGACAGCCAAGTGGAGATAAAATAGAGAGCTTTCCATTACCCATTATCGCTTGCCCAGATAATAAGGCTGTAATAGCTGTTATCCGCAGGGTACTTGCTTTATTTAAAATAGAGTTTATTGCTCCTTTATGAAATATATGTACATACGGGCACGAATTAAAAATAAAATGTTCACGCATTACCACCTTGTTTTCATTGACCTGCGTCATTTATATATATATATATATATATATATATATATATATATATATAATATATATACACACACTGAGCGGCAGAAAAATCGGCCTACTTGGAATATCGCGAAGAGCAAAAAAGTGGGCAAGCTTTTGTTTATAAAAGTTTTAAAATTTGAAAATATAGTCTATGAGGCAACCAAATAACGAGATAAAACAATGTCAGCTGCGAACACACTAGCTGTATCGAATTTTCGACTTCTTTTAAGAATTTGACAGTCTGACATTCAGTTGTTCTTAGAGTGCTTGTGCCACTTTTTTCTTCCAGTAGTGGGAATAGGCATTTGCGTTTAGTAACAGATAGACTTCTAATTCTTTGGTTTCAGAATTGGACATTTACAATGGATTTGAGTGCCGTGAACGTCGCAAGAGTCGTCGCCCTAATTGAAGATGGTCGGAGCCAGCGTTACGTCGCCGATGCGCTAGGAATTCCAAGAACAACTGTTCGACGTGTCTAGCAACGTTATGTGGAGACGGGAGAGTACACCAGAAGACCAGGATCTGGAAGATCGCGTTGCACATCTGCCCGTGACGATCGTTTCATCGTCCTGAGTGTTTTGCGAGATCGTCGCTTGACTGCCACAAACGTCCGCAATGAACTGGAAAGGTCTCCAGACGTCAGTGTATCGGAGCGAACCGTCAGAAGAAGAGACTTATGGAAAGTGGCTTACATGCTAGACGTCCAGCAATGAGAACGAAATTTCTCCCACCCCACCGCAATGCTCGTCTTGCTTTCGCTCGTGAGCATGTCAATTGGACTATGGTCCAATGGGGACGAGTATTGTTCACGGACGAATCAAGAGATAAGCTTCGAACATCAGATGGACTGGAAAGAGTGTGGAGAAGAACAGGAGAAAGATTCGCCCCGTGCACTTTTACGGAGAGGGTTGCTTTTGGGGGAAGCTCAGTCATGGTCTGGGGTGGTATCACTTCAAACTCGCGCACAGAGCTCGTCGTTGTTGGTGGTGTGTCATTGACATCCCCAAGATACGTGGAAGAGATCTTGCTGGAGCATGTGGTCCCTTTTGCTCCTTTCTTGGCGAAGACGTCCTTCTACAGCACGATAACGCTAGACCCCATGCAGCAAGAACCGTTGGCGATTTCCATGACGAAGCTGGGATTCATCGAGTCGAGTGGTCTTCTCGAAGTTCGGACCTGAACCCCATAGAACATCTCTGGGACACGATGGGACGGCGTCTTAGGGCTCGTCTAGTAGCCCCTAACACTCTACAGGAGCTACAACAAACTTTTACTGAAAAGTGGGGAGGGAATCCCACAGGATGTGATCGCCGATCTCATTCATGGGATGAATCGACGAATGGCTGTAGTCATTCTAGCTAGGGGAGGCAACACCTCTTATTAACCGTGGATCACAAGTTGGTCTTTTTTTTTTTTTTTTTTCAATTTTTTATTTTTGTCGAAATCTTTGTTTTTTGTAGTTACAATTTTTTGTACAGTATTTTTTGATAATAAATTGTATTAAGCATGTGTTTGAAGATTTTTTAACGTCCTCATAGACTAAATTTTCGAATTTTAAAACTTTTATAAACAGAAGCTTGCCCACTTTTTTGCTTTTCGCGATTTTCCAAGTGAGCCGGTTTTTCTGCCGCTCAGTATATATATATATTATATATATATATATATATATATATATATATATATACAGAGTTCATACACCGGTCCAAGAATAACGTTTCCTGATAATCCCCTGATATTTCAGCTCTGATCCCCTGATATATAAATATATATAAAAATTATATAAAAATTGCATAAAAGGTTTAAAAAAATTCACATTTCATATAACACAATTAAAACCTAACTTTTATTTTAACTGCTCTTAAAAAACGTATGCAAAAATCCCATGGCAGGCTGAAAAAATTAATACTGGATAACAAAATGCATGAGTTTTATATAATGTAAAACAAACAGTGCTTGTTTTTGTTAAATTATTTTATATTAACATTTTAAATTAATTTACAGTTAAATTATTTATAAAATATTTGCAAATAATTAAGTCCTAAATATTTCATAAATATTTTATATTCTCCTGATATTCTCAAAAAATCCAAAAAATCCTGATGTTTTTGCAGGTGTGTATGAACCCTGATATATATATATATATATGGGATGGATTTCACAATTAAACGTGAAATGATTGAATGATTGCATCATATATATATATATATATATATATAATAGGCGGTTCTTGGACTGGTGCATTGGGTAGGCAGAATATTACATAGGCTATATATATATATATATATATATATATATATATATACATTCAACTGCAAAGAACACGCAGTATAAATAACGTAAAGAAACGACGCTTGTATAGGAGATATTCCGCGCAAGACGAGAGAGAGAGAACGGAACAAATGAAAAAATGAGGTAACCACCTGGGAATCGAACCCGGGATCTTCCGATTGCCGGTCAGACGCGATACCATTACACCATGGACCTCACTCTTCCAAATGCCGTAATTCTTCTACATACTCGCAGAAACCAATGCCCCAAGGGGCACCTCCCGCATGCCGTAACATTATATACATTCAACTGCAAAGAACACGCAGTATAAATAACGTAAAGAAACGACGCTTGTATAGGAGATATTCCGCGCAAGACGAGAGAGAGAGAACGGAACAAATGAAAAAATGAGGTAACCACCTGGGAATCGAACCCGGGATCTTCCATGGTGTAATGGTATCGCGTCTGACCGGCAATCGGAAGATCCCGGGTTCGATTCCCAGGTGGTTACCTCATTTTTTTCATTTGTTCCGTTCTCTCTCTCTCGTCTTGCGCGGAATATCTCCTATACAAGCGTCGTTTCTTTACGTTATTTATACTGCGTGTTCTTTGCAGTTGAATGTATATAATGTTACGGCATGCGGGAGGTGCCCCCTTGGGGCATTGGTTTCTGCGAGTATGTAGAAGAATTACGGCATTTGGAAGAGTGAGGTCCATGGTGTAATGGTATCGCGTCTGACCGGCAATCGGAAGATCCCGGGTTCGATTCCCAGGTGGTTACCTCATTTTTTCATTTGTTCCGTTCTCTCTCTCTCGTCTTGCGCGGAATATCTCCTATACAAGCGTCGTTTCTTTACGATATATATATATATATATATTTCAATAAAGGTATATAATTATAACTATATACACCACCGCCTCGGTGGTGTAGTGGTTATCGTCGCTGACTATGAATCCATCGGCCCCGGGTTCGAGACCCGACGGCAGCCGGCGCGCAGCAAACCCCAGCTGTTCATCCTTCCACACAATAAAGAAAGTGGTTGGTAGATAAGTGGGTACCCTAGGTGGCCTAGTGGTTAAGACGCTGGGCTGCTGATCGGGCGTGGTTCGGATTCCACGTTAAACTGTAGGTCTAAGGTGGAGTGAAAAGCTTGACCTTCGTCAGAATGAACAATTCGGGCGGAAGCTAACCAAAGGTTATGTATATAAGGGTACTTACTGCAGTTGAGATTCCAATGCATTGCAATTTTTCATTACTTATAGTGTAGCTTTATTTCATTTGTATATTCGCCCCCCCCCTAATCTCCTTGTGACGTCATACACCATTCGTCTATCAATCTTCTTCCTTTACCCCCCCCCCCCAAATCGTTCTTCATACGGGATGGCTTGATAAATAATGAGCGTAAGCGTGCAAAATGTATCGTTTAGTAGGAAAGTCCGCGCGCTGACTATATGTACATTTACTCTGTATTAAAAATGGCATATATCAAATCCGCCACACTAGTTGAATTTATATTATACATTGAAGGTAGGCAGGGCGTTTTAGGTTGTAATAGCTAATATGAAAAAAAGAAATCATATGATATTGGATTAAGAGGGCGCGATCGACAGATTTTGTCTAATTGCTCTAATTTATATTGATATATTTATGCTTCTAAAGTTTGACAAAATTAATGGTCAGGCAAAGCCTACCCTGCCTACCCCATAAAAACGCCTCTAATATATACAGGGCGTCCCAAAAAAATGTATACACACTTTAAATACTTATAAAGGCAGTGTTTATTAAAATACATTTCATTTTCAAAATGTAATAGAATCTACAGACATTATTTAATTGTTTTGTCAACGCCTGTTTTCAAACTGACGTCCGTTCTGGTCCAGGCACTGCTGATAACGCGAAGCAATGGAATCGCAAACATCACGAAACATTTCGTTTGGTATTTGTGTGCATTCTCGTTTAATGGCTGCTCTCAATTCAGCGACTGTTGCAGGTTTTATAGCGTAGACTTTGTCTTTTAAGTATCCCCATAAAAAAAGTCTAGTGGTGTGAGGTCTGGTGAACGCGGAGGGTATTCTACGAAACCCCTTCGTCCAATCCACATCCACATCGTGCCAAGTACCACTCGCAATACTCCACTCTTCGGTCCGGATCATCTTCATTAATAGCATGGACTAATCTTGGAATGTAACTTTTCCATTGACAGCGCTTCAAAATGCGTTGGACAGACGATTCTGAAATTCCTACCTCACGACTCGCTTGCCGCACAGATTTTCTTGGACTTTGGTGATACGTTTCCAGTACTCTTTCTTGCTTTGTGGGGCTTGTCGATGTCCGTGGTCTTCCGGAACGCTTCTTGTGGACATTCTGAACAGTTCCATCGGCTTCAAACTTATCTCTAATTCGAGTGATGGTAAGTCGCGTTGGTGGATCTGTTTGAAACTCCCTCCTAAACTGTCTTTGCACTTCAACTGCGTTTTCACACTTCCAGTAGCATTTTAGAATGAATTTCCTTTGTTCAAAGCTTAGTCTGACTGCCATTATTAATTCTAATGGGTTTAACTTGGAAAGAAAGAAACATCAATTGAGCTATCAGCTGTTAAAGTGTGTATACATTTTTTTGGGACGCCCTGTATATAAATGAACAATGAATAATTCCTACATTCATATAATTCTTATGTTCATTCGTATACTTATATAATCCTTATATTCTTATTCATATATTCATTTTGACATATAAAGACCAAAATCGTATAACGCTGACACGAGTTTGGATAAAATTTTGATTTGCTTTCTATTTTATAATTGGTAAATTATTCCTTTTTAAACTACTTAATCATTTAGTATAACGTCCAGAATCACATAACGCTGACACAAGTTTGGATACATTTTTGATTTGCTTTCTATTTTATAAGTGGTTAATTGCTTCTTTTTAAACAACTTAATAATTTTTGTAGACTTAGCTTAATAATGTAATCTTGTTCATTTCCTGTATACATTCTCTCTTCGTTGTAAAAGATGAAGTCGTGTTCTGCTTAACGTTTAATTTTTAATCTTAAGCCTTTAATTTTCGCCCATGTGCATGTTTGTTTGTAATTCGTGATGGGAAGGCATATTTCAGTTTCCATTTTTGGTTAATTCGGCAGATCATGATAACATCAGATCTGTCAATATGCGGTTTAAAATAAAAATATGGCTTTCTCTTGCTTAGCAGTCTAGTCTAGACACTGCTACAGCAAAAATATTTGTTTTATCTTTAAATGTTTTGCAAAGTAAATCAGCCTATTGAGAATAAAAAAACAAACAGATCAGCATTAAATAATAATGATGTCAGTAAATATTCAGTATAAAAGACCATAAAATTTCTCCAATGTTTTATTCTGATTAGACTGATCTAACTTAGAGGCTGAGCATTACCTGTTACATTTTAGCAGTAAATTACCGTAAGAAAAAGTATTTATCTTCTCCTTCGAGCCTTGCTCTCTTCAGAGAACTTAGTCTTAAATAGAGAAAAATCATTTCCCGATCCGTTATAACAAGAATCAGGGAACCTTCAGAGAATTTAATCAGCTTCACATAATCCTCTGATTCACTACAAGAAGAAATCGGAGAGTAGTAGAAAAGAAAACTACCGCGATTCCCTATACGGTACCAGCTACTCCAGAGTAACAAATCCGTTGCTGCCACCTAACCAGATAGTAGGGCAGCTAAACAAGTTGAAGTGGACAATCCGGACAAAAGCACCAAACTTTCCCTACTTGTATATTTTGGACCAACAATTAAAAATATCCCCGGAACCACCTTCAGAGACCATTACTTGGCCGCCATATTGGATTTCAAGATGGCCGCCATAGACAAAATGGAATTTCTGATATAAGTTTCAATAGAGAATTCCCTTGGCATGTTTGGCATCAAACTATATGTTTTTTGGCATGATCAGATCAATAAAACAACTTTTAAGCTGATCAGAAGTATGTTTACTGCAGAAATCACACTTCGTACAACATATACAGTGAAAATCGTGAATATTTTAACACAAAAACCATGTTCAAGAAAACCATGTTTAAGAAAAATCAACGAAACTATAACAATTGAAGATTTCACCCACCAAAAAGTAGACCTTTAGCTCTATAACTGAATGTGGGAGAGGAAAATTGGCAAAATATGTGCATTTTAAAAAATGAAATTCTACAAAGGTCAAAATGCTACCCTTTCATATTTGCACAATTTTCATGCATTATTCGTGGTTCTATAGAAAACTTGTATTAATAACATTTGTAGAGTAAGGGCAGGGCTATTAAATGGGCACCATAAAATGGAAATATCTTGGCATTTAGCATTGCAATGCCTACTGTCCCAACTCACCCCCTGTCCCGAACTGTCCCAACTCACCCCGCTCGACGCTATATGTTAAACTGCACAGTTGCAGCTACACAGTTCTGTACACTTCCACCTGCCTTCTTGCAAGCACACCTGGTGCCACATCCACTCTTGCTCTTGCAGCCGCATTTGACCAATTCGCTGCAAGCTTTAGATGCTACTGGTCTTGTGGTCCAAACTGGTGTCCATGACTGGGACTCTTCGCTAAAGGTCCATCCCCATCCTTCAGGAGTTGGAAGATTCTGTTCACTTCTCTCACAGGTCGACCATATTCCTCCCTGGTATGTGACCCTCCTGGTGTGTTGGAGAAGAGCATCCTGAGTTGGTGGGATAGTCTCCATAGCTTTTCCCTTCTGACAGAACATGACCTTTCTTGCCTCATCTACACGTTCAATGTCACTGGTGTTGTCATAGAGGACAACTGTGTACCGTTCAAGAAGCTTGAAGTGGGGAGTTTCGGCGTCAACATCTGCAAATGGATTTCGTGCCATGAATGTGAATGCTTGTGTTACCTCAGGGTAATGGTGCCATGCTGCCCATGCCGTATTCTTGCCCCTTCCGTAAAAGGATGATGTTGTATCACATCCCGTGAAGCAGTGAAACAGTGGTAGGGATGTGCATCTCTCTTCACCCAAAGAGGCACAGATTGTGTTAATATGATGGTAAGTGAAGTTTTTCCCAGTGCCAAAACCAACCCAAATATTTACTTCAGATCTTATGGACGTCAAGTGATGGAATTTTCCTATTAGAATGACAATAACATCCGTGTCTACAGTTCTGATCATGCAGTTAATGTGCCCTTCCTTTATTGCATCTTGAAGATGAATGAACAGTCTAGTGTCTGCCTCCTCATGGTCGCATCTTGGCATTGTGCGGTCGGCCCCATTGATGATGACTTCAGGTCCTGATGTAATAACAGTTCTTGCTTGTTTCTAGAGTCTCGAAGGAAGTCATGCCAATTTAGGGGTAATTTGGTTTTTCCTTCAACCTTTCTTCTGATTCCTTTTCCCCGTTTTTCTCTGGTAGTCTCTTTTAAGGTGCTTGCAGTGTAGGTATCCCAGACGATGTCAATTCGCTGGCAAGTTTCTAACTGTTTGATGAGATAAGGGACGAATACACGATCTGCATACTCTTCAAAGTTGGTAACACCTGCAGTAGACAGCAAATGGACGATGGCAGCTCCATCAAGAAGTTTCACATCAAAAGGATCTGGAGGGTTGTCCTTGTTTTCAAATGTAATGATTTTCAGTAGGTCAGACTTTTTCCCAAACCGCAATTTCCCACCATCAGATAGGGAAGAAGGAAAGGGGTGATTCTCGTGTTGGAAGAATGCATCCATGTCACTATGCCGATGTTGCATAACAATATACAGATGAGAGAATAGAGCAACATCGTTCTTCAGTAGTTGGATTCCCCCAACATTCCGTACCTGAGATTTCGGCCGAGGACATCTGAAGAGGGCAAGCGAGTTCTTCTTGATCGGTGTATGAATTGACCTTGTACAATCTGTGACAACTTCTTTGTAGTATCGGCTATATTGCTCCTTACCCAAATCCTTTATAGTTCTCACTGTATGGACCACAGATTCATCCATGACATTCCTTGTGTCTAAGGCCAGTAACTCATTCCCATTATCACAAAATGGATTTCCCATATCACGGAAGACTTCAACGAGATTAGAAACATGATCCTTGAATCTTCTCTGTGTAGATAGTCCTTCTTCGTGGTGGAAGTTGTTGTCTTCAGTTTCTGGAAGGTTTTCGTCTTCATATTCAGTAATCAATCTGGCTTGTTCTGGCCCTGCTACCATCCACTTCTTGAATGCCACTGGATTCTCAGTCAGACCCACCGCGCCTCCTGAACCTTTGACTTTCTCATTGTTTTGTTCATGCGCTTGGTCTAAAGGCATGGCTGAGAATCTCTTCTTGGTCTTGTGTACTACCCAGTGTCCATTTCGTGAAAACTCATTCATAACTGGCTGAGGGAGATTCTTCATGTCCCGGATGTGGAGTGGAAGCCAACGTGCGTAATTCTGGTGGTCAAGAGCAAAGAACCAGGGAACTACTTTCTTCAAGCTTTCTACATACAATGGAAAGTCTCCTGCACGATGTGATCGTATGAATATGAGGCCGTCTATCTCCATCTGAAGAATTGTCTCCCAGTATTGGAATGTTGGACTGACCTGAACCATCTTCTTCTTCCACTCTTCCTTTGTCTTGTCATCATAGGGACCAACAGTTTCCATAAAGGCTTCATGCTGCAGCTTTGCCAATGTCAAAGCTGTTACCTGGTGAGCATGTCTGGTTCTTGTAAGATGAGAGGCTTTAAGAAATGAGTCAACAGTTCCTGCCGAAGCAATGCCTGCTTGTGTCAAGGCATTTGTCCACCCAGATCCCTCTAGATAATCTCCATACGTTCTCCACATGGCCATCTCTGTATGTAGACCTCCAAACATGACGATGACCTTGTCTTCTCCGTGGGTGTCTGGCCACTTCCACTGAATGAATTTACCAAGGGCATATAGGGGTGCATCGAATGCAACAACTGGTATTTGCCCGGGGTTAAGGAATTCAGTAGCAGACCGAACAACATTCATTCCATGCTTGATCATCGCTGGAGTAGCGGCCTTTTCATGGAATAAGGGAAGGAGGTAGGAAAGGGTTTTCATTTGATCTTCATCTTGTTCTTGCCTTGTAGCGTGGTATGCTGACCATGATATAACATCACCCTTCCCTATCGTGTCTTTCTCCAAGATCCTGAACGCTTCTTTCATCCACTCCTTTTCCTGGAAACATGCTTCATGGTAGTGTCCCTCAATAGGGTCAGACACATTAGACAACTTCAGGACTTCTACCTTGGTTTTGTCCATTGCAACAGCTGGTACAATTGAGTAGGACATGAGTAACTCCAAGTCCTTTGAACCTAGAGAAGGTAGCACAAGATCACCTTGTTTGGTTCCACAGTTTGAGACAGTTGGGAACTGAAACAGACTAATCCCTGTACCATGAAATGATCCAACGGCAGTTGTACTAGATGGGTTGTAATCCAGATTGTCAAGTGCCCCAACAATAAATGGTCCATGACGAAACTGAGCTGGTACAACCACTCCTTTGGTCTTGAAGTTCTGGCACACTGCTGTTGCAAGTTGGCTTTCGACTTGAAGAATTCGGTCATAACTCACACTGAGACCCAATTCATATAGTTGTGTAATTAATGATTTTGACCGAATTTCAGTATGAATTTTCAGACCAAGATACAGAGGCAATGGTGGTTCTCTTTCCAAAGAATGGCGAACCTTAGATGATGATGTATGCTTGTTCCTAAAATTAAAAAGGATAAGTTGCGAGACAGTGAGAGTTGCAGGGGAGTCTTCTGGTGTTTGGTCCTTCACGTCAGCACCATTTGTGATCATAGATATAAGGGTTTTCAAGGTTGTAGGTACCGATTCCTGTTGACAACCAGATGGAAAGGCACCTGCAAACTTGAATCCAGTAAAGTTGACGATTTCCTTGCGTATGATTCTAGCAGCTTTTGCAAGAATCATAGTATCTCCTTCAAAATTCTGTCTATTTGTCTCTCTGAGCATTTCCTGAATTCCCTGCTGAAAAACTAAGATTTTGTTCTTGCCATCACTCACTTCCTGGGCATATGGGAAATACTCCAGAATCTTCTCTCTGAATCGTCCTCTGTTCATTTCCTTATTAATACCTAAGTCCCGAAGTCTTTTTTGATACAGATCAAATAGCACAGAAAACTTCATTTGAAAGATTCCTTCTTCCACGCAATTTTCTACATGATTAACGACCTCAACTATTGCCTTTGCTTTCATCAAGTTTTCTTCATAGCCTTCTTCCTTGCTCTGTTTTTGTCTCAAAAGTGAGCGGTAACGGTTCCGATAAAATGTCAAGCATTGCAGATGATACTTGGCTTCAATGGCCATGAGATCACCACCTCCTATTCTAGACATTAGTTCTGTGTCACTGAGTTCTGTAGCCATCATTCGTAAATTGACGTCAGCGCCAAATGTACTGAATTCGTGAAGATGCCCATGTGTTTGTTGACAAAACACACAAGTTGCTTTGTCCATAGGATGCCGCTGAACCCGCTTCCCCGTAGATGAACTGGTTTCACCTTCATCCGCCCTTTCTCTCTTTTTTGTAGCCCTTTCAAGCTTTTCTTTACTAAATTTAACATGGCATGACTTGTGCCACACAGCTTTATTCTGAACCAGATCTTCAACAGTCACCTCTTCATTGAAAAGAAGAGGAACTGGTAGTCTTCCAAGATTCTTGAATGCGTTGACATTCTCCATAAATGTTGCATATGCTTCAGTTTTTTTACCACTCACAGCATTGAGTGGACATTTAAGAGTCTCACCTTTGCTCTCTTGACAAACCATGCATTTGCTCCAATCCATGTTCACAAATCACCTGCAAAACAGAAAAGCACATATTATATAGTTATATTATTAAATATTTTACATTAAATAAACATTTAAGGGTAATTCTGATTATTTTATAGCAATCCTGGCATCGAAATATGTAGGTTTAGGGACTATTTATTTACAATTACTCCTCACAATAGTTTGTTGATTTCTAGCTGGCAGCCATCTTGGATTTCCAAAATGGCAGCCAAGATAGGGTTGTGCGTCTTGGTTCCGGGGAAAAATTGGTAGCTAAGGTCCTGAACAACATTTGAGCCAAGTTTGGTGCTTTTGTCCAGAATGTCCACTTACTTCAAAAATCAGGGTCTAAGCTACTGCACTAAGAAACCCCGTCAACTTTGAACCGACCAAGGCCATAGACGGAGGGGTTAACATATATATATATATATATTATATATATATATATATATATATATATATATATTATATATATATATATGTCAATACTCGAGATACATTAACAGCTTCAGTTCGAGTGGGAGAGAAAGCTTTACCGTTTTACATAGAGCACCGCTCCGCCCAAACACCCGTTTATGGTAGTGGCAGCTCAAAGAATCATTGTTAAGTATAAAATTGTATAGAGAGGGTCAACGTACAAACGAGGCTTCTGTATACACACACACACACACACACACACACACATATATATATATATATATATATATATATATATATATATATTATATATATATATATATATATATACTGTATATATTTAGGGTGACAATAAAAATCGAAAGTTGGAGTTTTTTATTGGCCATTTGTTCAATGCTGCTACTACATGAGAAAACAATGTACTGTAAATATTAGGTCATTCAGATAATATTTAAGGGTGTCTCAAGTGAGGTAAATAATTCTCCTTATAACACAAATTAATTGTTCATTACCTAGTAAAAATAAATTAATATTTTTTTAATTAATGTAAATAAACGTTAGTTTTAGTTCATAAAGTTTAAGTGCAGGCGTACTTCAATCGTAATAAGTAATTAAAAAAAATATTAATGAATAAGGAGAATTATTTACCTCACTTGAGACACCCTTAAATATTATCTGAATGACCTAATATTTGCAGTACATTGTTTTCTCATGTAGTAGCAGCATTGAACAAATGGCCAATAAAAAACTCCAACTTTCGATTTTTATTGTCACCCTAATATATATATATATGCAATAAAACAACACGTGAACTTTTTAATAAGCAAAGAACCACAGGGAAAAGGAAAAGGAAACACGAAATCCGAGCGTTTTCGTGATATATTCACGAAAGCGCTCGGATTTCGTGTTTCCTTTTCCTTTTCCCTGTGGTTCTTTGCTTATATATATATATATATATATATATATAATATATATGATGATGAAAATAACCACGAAGGAAAAAGGAAACATAGAATGGTGCTCAAGCACTTTTTACCCCGGACATGACACCCCCATCAAGAAAGCCATATTTTCTTCAATGTTTCTCCGCGCTCTTAGGATCGCCAGTCCAGAATACATGGATGCCGAATTAGAAAAAATCAACAGTATTGGAAGTGATTTGTGTTACCCAGCTGCTTTTTTTAAATTTTGTGTTAACAAGGCAAAACGAACTTTCTATCGTGTGAATAATAACCCTCGCACTTTGTCGAAGAATATTTTAGTAGGCCCTACTTCCATTTTTCCCAGGCTTTTTAGTCATTGCTAATGTATGATACTTAAACTTTTGAATATTAATGTAGTATTTTCGTATGACAATATTGTGAAAAATATCATAGTAAAAAATAGCCCTGTCAATCTATCAATAATTCAGGCATCATCTATGAAATTGGTTGTAAACAATGTGATTCCTTTTACATTGGACAGATGGGAAAGGATTTGCACACGCGTGTAAAACAGCATCAATATTCCGTTAGAACGGGACAGTCGTCCAGTGCCCTTTTCGTCTATTTGTCAGAGTTATCCCACTGTATTGATTGGAATAATGCTTCAATTTTGTTTCACTCAAGCAACATTGTTAATAGAAATATTCTTGAGTCTGCCATTATTCAACTTATAAATAATTTCAACATTAGCCAGGGCCTTTTTTCGCTTGATCCTGTTGTTTTGAATTCGTTCAGAACGGGTTTAGAACAGAGGGGCAAAGTGCTAAAACTCTGGTAGTTTTTCCTTATAAATTTGTATGCTCCTCTTACAATTTTTCTTTTTCAATTTTCTTTTTTCTTTTTTTTTGTGACCTATATATAGTCTCGAACTTGTTATTTATTTCAATGTTCCTGAGGATGTCATTAGACGAAAGCGCTTGAGCACTATTCTGTGTTTCCTTTTTCCTTCGTGGTTATTTTCATCATACATATTATTCACGTGTTACTTTCGTGAAATAATTGTCATATATGTATATTATGTATCGATTCATTCATAGTTTACGTGTAAGTATGAAGAGTTAAACATCTTTTCACGTAGAGCACCATTACGCACATATGCCCATTTCGGGGTACAAGCAGCGCGGAGCACCATTGCCAAGCCAATATGGCGTCAAAGTACGGACAAAGCTTTCGTACGTACTTCATCACCAATGAAAGCATGAATGCTCTGTGTTAGTCTAGCCTAGTCTAAAGAACGTTCATATCTGTATTCAATTGATTGTAATTTTCGTTAGTTTGTATTGCAGACACCCCCAGTTATTATTAGTCCTGGTGCATGATTCTTCAAGAGCAAGATGCACCGCGAGTTTGTTTCTCCCTCAGGCAGCACAAATTTACCTGTATCAATTAAAAAAAAATATATTTATCCAGAAAAGAATACAAGTGACAGAGTTTTACAATTTTTAAATATTTGATATGATAATATATTCATATGCCCTTGGAAGCATGGAGGCCTTTTAGGCAAAATTAATGGCAGTTAGTTTATTTATTACATTAAAACAGTGAAAGTAACAAGTGATGGTAACAGTGATAAAAAATAATAATAAGAGCAATAATAATAACTAGTAATAATAATAATAATAATATAATAATAATAATGCAATATAAAGTTTTCAAAATGTCACATAATTTGAAATTAAATGATTTATTGTATATTTAGTAGGAAATAAATGATGCTTAATAAAAATATATATAAAAAAAAACAATAGATTACGAAATTAAAGCTGCTTAATGAAATTAGCATATTTTAAATCAGTGGTTCTTAACCTTTTTTGGAGGCCGCACCCCGTCGGTTCTCAGAATATTATCTCGCACCCCTTGTCAAAGTTTTAAGGATAGTTTTAAGGACTTAGAATTAAAAATATAGAATTATATTTTGAATATATTTTCGCAGTAACACTACACAAAAACAGTTAAAATGACAGTTTACACTTTTAGTGTTTTTTCTGTTCTTGTTTCTTGTCTGTGAAACGAGGAACTTTCTCCTCACCTCCTACCCTTGTCGACTTGAAGCCGTCCGCCAAGCACAAGGAGGCAACACCAACTATTGAGTGGTTTTGTTTAGACCAGGGGTCATCAACCTGGGCGGTAGCGCCCACTAGTGGGCTCACATTAAAGGTAATTAAACATTTATTTCATTACTTATTTTATCGATTATGTTGATTTATTCTTTTTGATCTAAGGTGGGCGATAAGCTTTTTTAATTTAAAAAAAAATCGTAAAACTGGGCGGTGAACAAAAAAAAAGGTTGGTGACCCCTGGTTTAGACGTAGAATTAATTTGTCTAAAAAGATGCAACAATCAGTTTTTTTGTACCTCTATTAGTTTCATCTGTGCAGGGAGGGCAATCATTGCTTGCCACCCATTACCTCCTTCTTCACATAGGCGGCAAATCCTGATTTGTTTCCTAGTATGGCGGGGGCTCCATCAGTGCAAATAGATCCACACACGGCGAGCGTCATCCCATGCTTCGAAAATAAATCTTTAACGAGATTAAAAACATCGATTCCTTTCGTAGTTGCTTGCAGCGGTTCACAAAACAAGAATTCATCTAGCATTTCTTTCTCCTTCATGTACCGCACAAACACCAACAGCTGACTGCAGCCAACGACATCGGTTGACTCATCCAGCTGAATACCCACTTTGACAGGGCTAGCTTTGATATCTGCAATCACTTGCTGCAAGATATCCCGGCTCATGTCACCTATCCTAGAACGGATTACGTCGTTCGACAAGGGAACCTGTTGAAGTTTCTTTTGTGCCTCTGTTCCCAATACTATTTTCGTCGTCTCCGGTACACAAGGTTTCACCAATTCTTCAGCAATTGTATGAGGCTTTTTTTTCTTGGCACATAAATACGCAACTTGATAGGATGCTTGCAGCAAGGGCTTCTTGTACGGCACAAACCCAAACGTTTTCAAGGTACCGCCACGATCAAATCGTGTCCTCTTAGTCTTCAGGCTTTCGAGGTCATGTGCAGCATCTGTACCACCATGCTGGTTGTTGAAATACTCGGCGAGCTTCGAGGGTTTGAGTTTGGCGTTTGAAAATATCGCGCTGCATAGTACACACTGCGGCCGTTGAGTTCCATCTTTCTCTGTCGTACAAGTGAAACCGTAACGAACATAGTCGTCATTCCATCTGCTTTTCTTCGACATGGCAATTAAGACCTTGCTTACACAGATATCTGATAAGATGAGAAAAAATATATATCATATATCATATTTATGTTACACACACACACACACACACACACACACACACACACACACATATATATCACATTTGTTACTGCGACTGAATCTCTGTCCAGGCGGCAATGTTCTTTTTCTGTGTATTACGTGTTACATGTTGCGACGCATATTGACACATAATAACAAGTAAAGAGAAGTAGTAAAAAAATGACTGCATGCGGGGAAACAAATCTAATTTCACTAACTATGTAATTGAACCAGCCAGCATTATTCGCACCCTCAGTAATGACATCTCGCACCCCAAGGGGGGTGCAGGTTAAGAACCACTGTTTTAAATAGTTGATTGCAAAATTGATTACTATGGTAAAAATGGCAGTAATGAACTATTACATCAGTAGGAGCTAATGAAGTGGTTCTTTTTAGAGATTTGCAAAATACATTTAATGATGAAGCCTGCCTGATGTGCATGGAATTGCATTCTATGTATCTGCTCCTTTGAAAGAGAGTGCATTTCCTGCAGTTTCTATTGTATAGTTAGGTTTGTGTATAAAATCACTAGGCAGTCTGGTGTTATAACAATATTGTATTTGATGGGGAAGATGATTGCTCTTTGAATGGGTGATGTATATTTATTTTTATTGATAACTTTGAACATATTGACAGCAACATTGAATTTGTATAAGTCATTTAGTTTTAAAATATTTAGCTTTTTAAACATTGGGTAAGTATGACTTTGTCTGTTGACATTATTTGAGAAAGTTCGCAGACATTTTTTATAAATTACTTCCAAAGGATGTTTTATATATTTCTTTGAGCTATTCCATGTTGTAATGCAATATAATAAATGTGGATGAATGAAAGAATAATATAGGGTAAAGAGTGCGTTTTGAGGCAGGGTTGTTTTTAGTTTAAATAATATGAAGAGAAATTTTGATATTTTGGATTTGATATGTTGTAGGATACGTGAGTTTTGAAATTTAGTTTTCCGTCTCAATTAATGCCAAGTACTTTAACCTCATTCAGCCTTGCAAGAGAAGTATTCCCAATTTTTATTTGACAGTTTGTATTAATATGTTTTGTGGTAATGATCATATAAAATGACTTTGTCAGGTTCAATAAAAGTTTATTAGCACACATCCATTTGGACACATTTTCTAAATGTTTGTTCGTTTCATTAATCAGAACGTCTGCGTTGTGATGGGAAGAAGTAAGTGTGGTATCATCCGCGCATTGTACGCAATTTAATGTGGTTAAGAGATGAAAATAACGTGAATTAGAAATAGTAATGGTCCAAGAATAGATCTTTGTGCGATTCCACTAGTTAGCAGCATCTTGTCGGATAAATTATCTTTTAATATGATGTACTGATAACGATTTGACAGATATGATTTAAACCAATCGAGGATATTTCCTTTTATTCCTTATATGTGAAGTTTATTCAATAAGATTTCATGCGAAAATGTATCAAATGCTTTTGACAAGTCGAGGAAGATCAAGGCAGTGTTTTTTTTGCTGTTTAAGTTCTGATACACATTTTCTAGTAGCATGTTTATGGAATCTTCCGTTGTATGTTCACCTCTAAACCCAAACTGTGTTTTAGTTAAAATATCGTATTTGATGAGGTATTTAGTAAGTTTAGTTTATACGATTTTTTCAAATACTTTACTTAAAGTTGGCAATACAGAAATGGGGTGATAATTGGACAGAGTGTTTGGGTTTCCCGACTTAATGTAAATACAGGGTATACTGCGGCTTCTTTTAGAGCAGTGGTGCACAAACTTTTTTGATGTGAGGGCCAAGCGAAGAAAATAACTAAATGTATTAGCCTACTTACTTTCCATCTAAGTCATAAATTGGGTCACTTTTATATTCTAACTTTTTCATTGAATTGAAAAGACCCGTGGGGCCACTGAAAAGACCCGTGGGGACACATTTGGCCCGCGGGCCAGGGTTTGTGCATCACTGTTTTAGACTGTCAGGGAATCAGAGTTATACTCGTACTACCTCGGGATTGCTTTACACAAACTGGACGAAAAACCACAAGTACCACAATCGCAAACCGTCCGTATGCAGGCCTGTATTTACTTTAGAATAATATTTTTTATATATACCCGTAGACAACATGGAAAAACGCCGTATTTGTAAACTCAAGGGGAATAGATTTAAAGAAGACTACGTCTTAAGGTAGAATAATCTCCTCCCCAAAAAACCAAACCCAGAATAAACTTCGGAAGAACTTTTAATACCTTACTTTTTCCTTATTTTGTATTTGCGATTTCAATATTTTTCGAGAAATAATCCTCTTTATAATCTAGTTTAGTTTCTCCTTTCTTATTATTACTGCGAGTATCATTCAGTTTTTTCCATCACCATTCTTGTTATTACCTTTATCATCATAATTATCGCTATTAACGTTATCCTATTATTATTATTATTATTATCACTCGTATTAATATTAATTATTCTTTTTATTATTAATTACAAACAAAATTCGATTTCAACCGTTTGATTTTCCTTTTCTTTCGACTGCTCTAATTTTACTAAATGTCTTTTTCCGAAACTTTATCGTTTTATTACTTATCATCCAACTACATTTTGTGATTTTCTACCCTTGGCGATAGTTCTGTGTGAGAAGACCTCTATTAGTTATCTAAATATTTAAGCTCATTTATTTTTACTGCAGTTACTTCGTATTCCTTCTAATTGATATGTGTATGTACGAAATGTTGCCAAAAAAAAAAAACCCGAAGAATTTTCGGGATTTTCAGTCATCGTTAGCATCGTATAAATGCCGTTATATAATTGCTAATCATTATAAATACCGTTATTGAACTGTTAATCGCTGTGAACAAATAATTGATTTATTTTCCTAATTAAATACAAAACAACAAAGTAATTTCTCTTTCCTTATTAAATATTGTTTGGTTGGGCTGTAGGCCCAAGCTGGTGACCCCTAATTATTCATTTCAGTTTTATTCAGTAATTAAAGTAAGCCTACTTTCTTAGCCACATCAAACTGGTGATCCGTAGGCCACTATATATTTTTCTGCTTTACTTTATGTCGTTTTGGACAATGATTTCGCATCAATTCGCAGAAAGTTGAAAAATTTGAACTCGTGCAAGAATCTCGGAACTATCGTCAAGCTAAAGGCTGATGAAATGTTAAACAATATTCGTGGTGATCGATCATTTTGTGGATTCTCACAAAAACTCTTCAAAACGTCCAAAACGACACAAAACTTTTCCAAAATTTGTAAAATCAATGAGAAGACGAATGGACTTGATTGTCGAAGCTGGAGACAAAAATATCAAATATTATTCAGATTTGTATGCAATTATAATAAAATCCCCAAATTTCTTCGATATATATATATATATATATATATATATATATATATATATATACTTCGGTGGTGTAGTGATTAGTATCGCTGACTACGAATACCCTGGCACCGTTTTCGATTCCCGGTGAGAGCAGGCGGCGAGCAGCTTACCCAGCTGTTTCTCCTGCCATAAAAATAGGTTGGTTGATAAATGGGTACCCTATTTGGTTAAGACACTAGGCTGCTGATCGGGAAATCGTGAGATCGAGTCCGGGGAAGGACTTTGTAATTTCAAACCACCTGTGTTTGGTCGTGGTTCGGATTCCACGTTGAGCTGTAGGTCCAAGATGGAGCATCAAGCTTGACCTTCGTCAGAATGAACAATTCAGGCGGAAGCAAGACCAAAGTCAGGGGGTTTGAAGTTAGGTGAGTAGAGAAGCCTTTCCACCAGCTCATGAAGGGAGATTAGTTGCCCGGAAAAATGCTTCTACAAAAAGTTGCGAGTTTCACAAGCAGTGTGTGGAGGTGCTCCATCCTGCTGAAACCACTGTCAATGTGGGGTAATGCAGTTCTTTCTTTTACGGGACAAACTAATTAGTTGTGGTAAGTAGAAAGTTTGTAGCATTTGACGATATGAATTTTGCGTTACCGTACTACTTTTCCAGTTTCATTCTCAAGGAAGTAGGGATCTACTACGCCAGCGGTTCTCAACAGCGAGTCCGCAGACCCCTAGGGGTCCGTGAGTTGTGTTTAAGGGGTCCGTGAGTTGACTAGAATTTAATCAACTCAAGAACAAAAATCGCATTAGTTTTTTTTTATATATAATGTAGCTACAAGTGTATTTTATTTTTCGTTTGTGTTTTCAACTACAATAAAGTGAAGTTTCTATAAATGGTTTTTTTTACGACCATCTTATGTTTCCAATTCATGAACTGCGAGTTTTTGGCACAAATGAGCCACTTCCCCTTTTTTATGTAAACAGAACAGCGGTAAATTTTACACATTTTTATTACATTTTTACTCCGACTTTGAAGTATAAATCAAGACTAAAAAACTATACTAATCTGGATACCTCAATCTGCCTATATGCTACTGAATCATAATGCAAAAGATAATTTTTGGGGAGGGGGTCCCAAAATTATCAAGATTTTGATAAGAGGTCCGCAGTACAAAAAAGATTGAGGAACGCTGTACTACACTATACCACCTAACAGCGACCCAAATGTTGAATTTAGCAACATTTTATGGAAGCTCTATTGAAGCGCTAGCATGACTTTCCCAGTAACAAAAACTCTACTTATTAGTTTCCCTTGTCAGATGTACAGTACATAACATTCGTCAGTGAGGTAGATGTGTTTCAAACACTCAGAATCTTCTTCTAGCTTTGCTAGCATCCATGTTGCGAATTCCATTCGTTTTTGTTTTTGAACATTAGTCAGTGAAGCTTGTGAATGAATTTTGTAAGGAAAAAGGTTTAATTCAGTACGAAGTATACGATGCACAGATGTTCTTGAAATTCCTACTTCTGCTGACAAACGTCGAATTAACTTCTGGGGACTGCGCGCAATAATTTCATGAACCATATTTACTTGTTACACAGTTCTTGTGGTTCGTCGCCTACCACTATTACCCTTATGTTGATTGCTTACATTTCCTTTTGTTTGAAATTTTCTAACAATTCGTGATATTATCTTTCTATCGGATGGATCTCTGCATCCATGTTCTCTGCAAAAGTTCCCGCGTCACACAATTTGTCACATGAAACCACTTAACGATCTTGATTTTCTCTTCCAGCTGCGAACGCGGCATCACTGTTTGAGGGTTGGGCCATTGTATAAGTATATATGGAAAAAGCCGCAATCTTTTTACCTTTCTGAAGAAGAAACCCCAATAACAAAATATACATCCATTATAAAATAACTGACAAATAAAAATAGGGACATTTTTTTGAAGGGGGACACCCTATATTATATATATATATATATATATATATTATATATATATGGAAAATAGACATTATATTTTTAAAGTAAAACAAACACATTTCTAATGCGAGTTTTACATATTTCAGGAAAGAAATAACTGACATGCCTTCCTCTGGCTTTTTACCGGAAACATGTAGCAATACCAGTTCCACCTTCTCTTGATTGGTATTCTGAGCCATCAGGATATTTTCTTTCCTGAAATATGTAAAACTGACATTAGAAATGTGTTTGTTTCACTTTAAAAATACAATGTCTATTTTTCTTATAAGTCCAGACTTCTGGGACTCCTTGTATATATATATATATACGGGAAAATAGCAATATTTAAGTTTTTATATGATTTCATCCCCACCAAAATTACATTTTTGTTCGTTCTTTTGAAAATTGTCAGCATCTAAATGTCCATTTATTGTTTTGGCTTTAATTAAATTATTGTTATCCGATGATGTTTCTTCAAATTTCGTAGCATCTGTCATAAGCACTTCCAAAATCTTTCTTGCCTTTGAGTTTCTCTGAGCTACTTCATAATAGTTACTTCTTCCTTGAGCTCTGAAACTTTTTTGGTATTAAATTTCATATTGTTGTCTGCTGACCCTCTTAATCTGTATGTTGCGTATCTTTTATTTGCGGGGACTTCACATCATATCTTCTTTAACTTTTGTATCGTTCGCAAATGAGATTACTTTATTGCTACTGTTTATTTCGGCCTGTTACGCATTTGTCAGTGCCTTGGGAAAATCTGTATATATGTTGCATCATAGATGCTCGGTAAAATTTTCCTTTGAGATGATGTTCATGACACGGGTTTATAAGTCTTCGCTGTGGGAACGATGTTTACTCTTCTCAAGATATCTGGTGTTTACTCTAAATGTTAAAATGGAACGTTCGTAAAGCCTTCGGGTCAAATTGCCTAAATGGCTCTTTCGTGACTTTAACATTTCGAGGAACAAAAATAATAGTAATTAAATAACGTAATACTGATCGTATAGTGAGTGAGGAGGGCCTGAAATTGGCACAGCACTCAGGCCAGATTATCGCGGCCCATTGCTCTAACTCCAAGATTATTACTAATAAAGACACTGACCGTATAAGTTCCCTTTTCGATACAGAGAGTCAAAAAGGGGGATACTAAGTTTCTGAATCTATTTTGATGCGGAATAGGGAACCAAACAGTTTAAAATTTTCATGCCATACGGAAGTGTTTACAGTGTTTTTGTGTCAAGGGATCTCCGCAGCAAATACAGAAATGTTGCTGTTTCACGCTTACATAAGTAATGAATGTATTATTCCACTGTAGCATTTTCTTTCTTCCTTGAATTTTTCTTTAAAGAACGTTCTTTAGAGAACATTTTATATCAACGTTTGTTCATATCAACATCAATTCAAGTTTTCTCAAAATATTTTCAATATTGCAACACATATACAATTTATAAACCGCCTTTAACAAGCGTCGTACACCCTTTAAAAGCTTTACAGTTTTGTAACTGTTTTTTCTCTTTTGTGGAAAAGTGTCCACTTCTCCCTCTCAAAACTGTTTCCATTTTTTCTTCTTTGTTTTACAGGCACATATTTTTACCAGTATTTTTATAATTTTATGTTGTATCCTTGAAAATGGATTCCCAGTCTATCGCTGATGCGTCTAATTTTATGTTATCCCAATCTGTGGTCACGTTCAAATTTACCTATATTTTCTAATCGTTATACTATATGGTGCGTTGGGTTATTACAATAGTGTTATGGTAAAGTGTTGTTGGTGGAGTAACATTTTGCACTTTCAATTAAGCTTTCCTTATTTGTGAATAGGTTTAAAGAGTTGTTGTGAATGGTTTCAGTGTTTTTTGCAGTTGGTTTGACAAGCTTTAAAATACAGTTGAGCGTGTGAATTCCGCGTTTGTTTCTTCCGTAATTCCTTTCAGATACCAGACTTTACTGAGAGGATGGTTTGTCCTTAGACCTTGTAGAGTTTTGCGAGTATCATCTTTTTTTCCTTTGTACTTTAACTCGTCTGATTTCCTGTTTCATTGTCCTTCAGAGAAGCGTGTTTCGTCGTCCTTTGATCACTCGAGAAAGTTTCCTTCACGCGTTTCGACAGGCGTATCATTCGATTATTACTGTGGTTTCTTCCTCGAGGTCGCCGTTTTGGAGAGACTCCGTCATTGACAGGGGTTAGGAGAAGTATATAATATAATGTATTTGCAATTTTTGCAACTTGCTTAAGGTTTGTATATGGGAGATGATGGGTTGCTCCAAATTTGCAGTTACCATATTCACATGGCGTTATAGAAGGGGATGGGCGTATGGATGCACTGTCCGTCTAAGTCTTAAACAGTTTCCTACTGCAAAATGTTAACATACGGGTTTATTCGCATTTTGGTTTGGTTCTTCTTCCTGTTGATGGTTTTGTTTCCGTTTTTAGTCACAGATTTTGCTCTACCTACTTTATTTTGAATTGTTATATTTTATTCGATCTTCTCGCTAATTTCGTCCATTTTTGTCTTGGTTATGTTATAATAATGTTATAATGTTTCAGACCAACAAAGACCCTAGGATCCACTCATGGCTGGTCTACCTAACTGTGTTCGTAATTGTGTATTGTGCATGTCCTCCGTGGTGGCGGATGGGACCTACAATTTTACGTGGGTTCCGAACCACAAAGCCTTAATTTTGCTACCTTAAACTATACCCAGTCTATCAACATATTGTCTATCAACTACTTGTCAACTTACACCCGTTAT